>JAWPHD010016596.1:0-49032 GCA_037043455.1 Cyrtodaria siliqua
ATAATTATAGTGGCTTTGATGAACTCGCCAACAAAGGATATTAGATATGTTGTTGTAAATATTGTATGTTTTATACGGCAGTACTTAATTTGATATGTTTCATTCGTCATAATTTGTTTGTTATTTTTTCCCTCTCTACGAAGTTCTCCTGGACTTTCTGCCAAACGTAGTACAAATTTTTAGAACCAAGCCTAGTTGCGCATATCATCGTCGTATTCCAGTTGAATGATTTTTGATGGAGGCATGACCCATTATACACAAATTTTGTCCAGCCTAGTTCTCCTGAACAACTTGCCGGATTACAACTAAACATGCTAGGGATGATCAATACCAAACCTAATTGCGCATGTCATTGCTGGTTTCCGGTTTAACGAATTTTGGTGGAGTTTGACCCTTTAAAGGTTTTAATACACAATCTTTGTCCGGACTAGTTTTCCTGAAACCTTTGCTTAATTTCTACAAAACTTGATTAAAAAGATCATTACCAAGCCTGTTTGCGCATATTGTCATCGTGTTCAAGTTGTTATTTGGCAGAGTTATGGCCCCTTATACACAAACTTTGTCCAGACCAGTTCTCCTGAACCCCTTATCGGATGTTAACCAAACTTGGTAGGAATGATCATTACCAAGCCTAGAAACTGTTGCACTTGTCATTGTCATGTTATGGTTGAATGATTTTTGGCGGAGTTACATCTCTTTAACATTTTTTGTATCCACACACTTTGTCCGGTCTAGTTATCCTGAACATCTTGCCGGATTTCAGCAAAACTTGGTAAGAATTATCAGTACCTGCAAATCTTGTGCATGTTATGGTCGTGCTCTGGTCAAATGATTTTTGGTGGAGTTATGTCCCTTTAAAGGTTTTAATATACAGACTTTGTACTAGAATTTTTCCACTGACCCCTTGGCAGATTTCAACCAAACTTTGTAGAAATGATCAGTATCAAGCCTGGTTGCGCATATCATCTTTTTGTTCCAGTTCAATACTTTCTGGTGGAGTTATGACCATTAAATGTTTTAATACACACACTTTGCCTGGACTAGTTCTCTTGAACCCCTTTTGGGACCAAACTGATAGGTATATCAATATGAAGCCATATCGTCATCGTGTTCCAGTCAAATGATTTTTAATGCAGTTATGGGCCCTAATACACAAACTTTGTCCGGACAAGTTCTCTAATCCTTTGTTGGATTTCATTCAAACTTGATAGGAATGATCTGTACCAAGCTTAGTTGCCTATGTCATCTTCGTTTTCGGTCAAATGATTTTGGCAGAGTGTGACCCTTTTAAGGTTTTAGAAAACAAACTTTGTCCGGACTAGATCTTCTGGACCCCAAGTTACTTAGTAGTAATGATCTATAAGAAACTTGATTCCTGTACAATTATATTGTGCATTCGATGGATATATATATTTATCACATAACATGCGGTGCGGGAGTGTAATAACTCCATTCATTATTTTCGATATTCCACTAGTGGTATAACATAACGTTAATGACGTCATGGACGTCACGTTAATGTACGTGTTCTGACGTGTTAAAGCGACAGGCAAAATGCAATGAAAGTCGATATGTGAGTTATGTGATAAATAGAATCTAACATTCATTCTCATTCATTATTGAATTTATTAAACTCGTTAGCAAGAATGATATAATGCTCAGCAAAAGCCTCGCATTATATCATTTTGCCAACTCGTGTAATAAATTCAATAATGAATGAGCACTCGTGTAAGATCCTCCATATATCGTTCTTGGTTGATTAAAAAATGAGTCCGCAATTGGTTAAACCGTTATTTTTAACAAGTTTCAGGTTTACACCCACATGTAGAATTATCATTATTTTATCAGATTACATATTACATGTATATCTCTTTATGCCCTCACCACCAATGGTTTAAATCGAAGTTTCTAAGCTTCACATGATGCTCACACAATTCGGCGTCAAAATTGACCCTAGTACCTGAGTTAGATCCTTTCTTTTGGATATACCTAATTCACTATCGGTGACTGTGTCATGTGAAATACAAAATGTGATTTTGTCAATTGCAGACGAAATAGTTGCTTTAAAGCGATTAAAAATGGAGAAAGAAAAGGAGGGTTTCCCCATCACCTCGTTACGCGAGATCAACACCCTACTAAAGGCACAACATATGAATATTGTCACCGTCAGGGTAAGTTATAGTTAATATGCTTTATGGTTAATTGTGGTTTGTAATTGGCTGTTGATGGTATAATTGTACTTACGACATCATGGGGCTGATGGCAAAAGGTATCATCATATCATATCATTATAGGTAACCGTAGGGCTGTCATTGATAGGGTGTGAAGCGTATAAACCATATTGATATATCGAAGAAAAAATGTCGATGATATATATCGATTTATCGATTGCTGAAATTGTTACAGCTGTAATTGCTCGAGCATTTTAAGCATTTCAAATGTTAAAAGATGTCTATGTGCATAAAAATTTCAGACGATTTGAGTGTTTGACATAGTTATTATGGATAATTATTTTATTGAGAAAATGCAGCACAACTGAGCGTGTCAGAGTTTTGCTTAATAAAGTATCAGCAGTGTGGATTCTGATACATTGTCAGAATCATCCAAGATGCTATTAAAGTTTAAACACAAACCTTCAGATCTTTGGCAAAATTCGGAGTTTACTCGAGATACTGTATTTCCCCCGTTTAAACCCTCCTCCCGTATAAATGCCCATGCAGTTATCAGTCACAGTTAGTTTACAAATAGATTTGTGAATATTACACAATCGTGTTCCAACATAGCGTCCATGCATGTGTTATGGACCACTTGTTCTTGATCAGTAGGAGGTTTATTATTAATCATATACTACTTTTACAGTAGATTATGTTACATAAAAATGTATAATAGTGTATTCCTTGTTTATTACTTTTTGGCAGATTGTGTATTATAAAAAAACACTTTTATATTACTTTTATAGAATGTTGTTCTTATTTAAAATACTTAAATACTACTCTTTTTTTTTGAGATTGTGTTTTACAAATAATTACTTTTTTGTTTTTAAAATTGTATTTGAATATTAAGTGAACAAACCTTTATATACAGTAAATGTATGGATGCATTATGGTGTCTACCTGCTCCTGTAGTAAAATATGACTGCATTAATTTGTGGAATGGATTTACCTTCCTTGCAGCTGTAAATTAAAAACATTAAAAATATTACTGTTATTGTTATTGTGTTTTTTTTGCAGGAGATCGTGGTTGGCAGTAATATGGACAAGATATACATTGTGATGGACTACGTAGAACATGATCTCAAAAGCCTGATGGAGACCATGAAACAACCATTCCTTGTTGGTAAGTTAAATATTTTCTGTGCCTTTCACCGGTTCAAGAAATCAGTCTGTTGAATAGCTAGAATATAACTTAGAACCCACTTCTGTTATAGGAAGAATCAAAAACCAATCTGTGTTTATGTTAAGCATCTCTCATGGGTATCCAGTAAAGGTCCGCTCTGAACCGGATACTCATAATCACGATAATGATCGTTTTTCTTGCATATCATGACAATTTGTGCATTAACGTTGCTAATAACTATGGTTTTGGATGTTTTTTTTTACACAATGATGTCATGCAACTGTTGTTATTGGCGTCATTGTTGATGCGAATGACTTATCTTCCCCCATGTGTAAGATCAGGCTTTCCATCACCCATGTAAAACTTGGATAACCTTATCCGGTATGCAAGAATGAAATATTCATTTACATTTTAGTTGTAGCATCCCTGCCACATTCATTATAATACAGAAAGCCCTTGAATTCATGATAACTGAGTTAGACGACCTCTATTGACCACTCTGTTCATCTGTCAGTCTAGACGACCTCTATTGACCACTCTGTTCATCTGTCAGTCTAGACGACCTCTATTGACCACTCTGTTCATCTGTCAGTCTAGACGACCTCTATTGACCACTCTGTTCATCTGTCAGTCTAGACGACCTCAATTGACCACTCTGTTCATCTGTCAGTCTATCAATAAGCAAATTATTTTCCATTTGAAAACTTCAAAACCAATTATGATAAGATTCAATCCCTAATTCAAAGGTTAAGGTTGCCATGACACATTCATAATTTTTTTTTTCTGCACGATAACTCTTCGATCTCTGAAGCCACTTTCATCAAACTACATGGATAGACTGTCCACGGTGACGAGATGAGCCTTTTCATTTGCGAGTTTGTAGGTCAAAGGCCCATGACCCGATCATGAAAAACCATGTCCTGATGAATAGTCATTAATCTCTGTAGCATCATTTATCACCATGACTCGATCATGAAAAACCTAGTCAGCATGATAACTTCAACCTCTGTAGCTCCTTCATCAACAGCGTTTTTTTTCCTTCTTTGGATGGGTCAGGTAAACGGACCCGTTCCCAATCGCCAAAAAATAGCATTTTCCCCAATTTTGAGAAAAGAAAAAAATAATTAAAAAAAAATTTAATAAAAGAAAGAAAAAAAATCCCATTTCCTGATTTTTCTTCCCAAAATTGTAAAATGTTTTAGAATAATCTTCTTAATAAAGTTTTTTACCAATTTTGAGAAAAATCGCGTGTTTTTTCCCAATTTGACCGGTCACGGACCTCTTCCCAAAATGGTGAAAAAAACCGCTGATCAAATGTTACAGGTAGACTGGCTAATTCAGAGGAAGGGTCAGTATGTCATAGGTCAAGGTCACCATGACACGATTATGAAAAACGTTATCTGAATGAGAACTCTTTAGTCTCTGTAGTAATGCTCATCGATCTTCATGGTATCACTCCGGAGCTACGGACCTTTTTTTCGTTAAATTTGACGTTAAAATATCTTTGTGTCTAGTATCTCCTCCTACATCCCACAGTTTTCAGCTGATTGTTTCGAAACTTTACAGGATGCTATTATGATGCCAACATGTGCGTATCGATTCGCATCAAAATGGACTTCTGTTACCGCAGTTATGGCACTTTTTTGTTGTCTTTTTCTGAGGATTCCAAATTTCTAGTTTATTTCTATTTATTATTTAATTTACTGGTGTCTCGTGTAGATTTATGTAATTTGTCTCACTTCACCAATTTTCACCACCAAATATGCAATATCATCAGAATTAGAAGTACAAATATGGTTAAATACAAACAAAATTTAGTTATGACCATAAATTTGAGTTCTCATGCCAATGGGAACTGTTAACTGTTTCGGTAAATAGAAGAGTTTCTAGTGTTTGTTTGTATATTTCTAGGTGAGGTGAAGACATTGATGATGCAGTTGCTAAGGGGTGTACAACATCTCCATGACAACTGGATTATCCATAGAGATCTGAAGACATCCAACCTGCTGCTTAGCCACAAAGGCATTCTTAAAGTGAGTGTAGCGTTTAAAGGGGCTAGAGGCGATCTGAGTGATTGGTGTCAATCTACATACAAATGAAAACCATCGTAATGTGCTTCAGTTTCATATGAGATGTGCATATACATAGAGAATATTATGTCAGTGCCTTTTACTATCAAGTTTATTGGGCGAGGCTTAGAAAACGAAGAATGGTGAGGCTCTGCCGAGCCATTCTTCGTTTTCGTGCCGAGCCTAATAAACTTGATAGTAAAAGGCACTGACATAATATTCTATTTATCATGTAGATTATCCACATTTTCTGTATGAATTACTATTATTTCCTATTTCTCAGAATGGTACGCTTATCGAGGACGTCGCCATGTTGTTGGTTTTTAGCTCGACTGATCAGAGATCAGCAGAGCTTATGCCGTGGTGCGGCGTCCGTCGTCCGTCTGTCCGTAAACTTTTTTTTGTAGCGACTACTCCTCTGAAACTACTGAATGAATTTTCATCAAACTTTGCAGAAATGTTGCCCTTGAAGTCTATTTGATCCTAGCAAAAATTCATGTTGATGTAAAATCCAAGACGGCCGCCAAATCTAAAAATAGGTTTTTAAAAAACAAGTTTGTAGCGACTACTTCTTGAAAACTCTAAGTGATATTGATATGGGACTTTTTCTAAAATGATCAGCATGGCATGATGTTGGTCCTTGTTGAAAATCGTTTTGATTCGATGTTAAACATGGCTGCCAGCGGCCATCTTTGTTTACATAGAGTTATATAATGAAAACTTGTAGCGACTACGTCTCTGAAACTACTTGATGGATTTTCATGAAACTTCACAGGAATGTTGCTCTTGATGTCTTATTGATCCTAGCAAAATTTCAGGTCGGCCGGAAATTCAAGATGGCCGCCACGGCTAAAAATAAATTTTCAAAATACAAGTTTGTAGCGACTACTTCTTGAAAACTATAAGTGATATTGATATGGGACTTTTTCTAAAATGATCAGCATGACATAATGTTGGTCCTTGTCAAAAATCGTTTTGATTCGACATTAAAATGGCTGCCAGCGGCCATCTTTGTTTACATAAAGTTAAAACTTGTAGCGACTGCTCCTCTGAAACTACTTGGCGGATTTTCATGAAACTTTACAGGAATGTTGCTCTTAATGTCTTATTTATCCTAGCAAAATTTCAGATCTGCCAGAAATTCAAGATGGCCGCCACAGCTAAAAATACATTTTTAGCTCTACTGATCAGAGATCAGCAGAGCTTATGCCGTGGTGCGGCGTCCGTCGTCCGTCCGTCCGTCTGTCCGTCCGTCCGTTAACGTTTTTTTTGTAGCGACTACTCCTCTGAAACTACTGAATAGATTTTCATGAAACTTTACAGAAATGTTGCCCATGAAGTCTAGTTGATCCTAGCAAAAATTCATGTAGATGTGAAATCCAAGATGGCCGCCAAATCTAAAAATAGGTTTTTAAAAAACAAGTTTGTAGCGACTACTTCTTGAAAACTCTAAGGGATATTGCTATGGGACTTTTTCTAAAATGATCAGCATGACATGATGTTGGTCCTTGTCGAAAATCGTTTTGATTCAACGTTAAACATGGCTGCCAGCGGCCATCTTTGTTTACATAGAGTTATATAATGAAAACTTGTAGCGACTACTCCTCTAAAACTACTTGACGGATTTTCATGAAACTTCACAGGAATGTTGCTCTTGATGTCTAATTAATCCTAGCAAAATTTCAGGTCGGCCGGAAATTCAAGATGGCCGCCATGGCTAAAAATAGATTTTTAAAAAATAAGTGTAGCGACTACTTCTTGAAAACTATAAGAGATATTGATATGGGACTTTTTCTAAAATGATCAGCATGACATGATGGTTATCCGAGTCGAACATTATTTTGATTCAATGTTAAACATGGCTGTCAGTGGCCATCTTTGTTTACATAGAGTTATATAATGAAAACTTGTAGCGACTACTCCTCTGAAACTACTTGACGGATTTTCATAAAACTTCACAGGAATGTTGCTCTTGATGTCTTATGGATCCTAGCAAAATTTCAGGTCGGTCGGAAATTTAAGATGGCCACAACGGCTAACAATAGATTTTCAAAAAACCAGTTTGTAGCGACTACTTCCTGAAATCAAAATCAATCAGTAGAGCTTCAAGGTCATTGACCTCTTGTTAAAAATAAGTTTGTAGCGACTACTTCTTGAAAACTATAAGTGATATTGATATCGGACTTTTTCTAAAATGATCAGCATGACATGGTGGTTATCCGAGTCGAACATTATTTTGATTCGACGTTAAACATGGCTGCCAGTGGCCATCTTTATTTACATAGAGTTATAAAATGAAAACTTGTAGCGATTACTCCTCTAAAACTACTTGACGGATTTTCATGAAACTTCACAAGAATGTTGCTCTTGATGTCTTATTGATCCTAGCAAATTTTCTGGATGGCCGGAAATTCAAGATGGCTGCCATGGCTAAAAATAGATTTTCAAAATACAATTTTGTAGCGACTACTTCTTGAAAACTCTAAGTGATATTGATATGGGACTTTTTCTAAAATGATCAGCATGGCATGATGTTGGTCCTTGTCGAAAATCGTTTTGATTCGATGTTAAATATGGCTGCCAGCGGCCATCTTTGTTTACATAGAGTTATATTATTAAAACTTGTAGCGACTACTCCTCTAAAACTACTTGATGGATTTTCATGAAACTTCACAGGAATGTTGCTCTTGATGTCTTATTGATCCTAGCAAAATTTCAGGTCGGCCGGAAATTCAAGATGGCCGCCACAGCTAAAAATAAATTTTCAAAAAACAAGTTTGTAGAGACTACTTCCTGAAATCAAAATCAATCGGTAGAGCTTCAAGGTCATTGACCTCTTGTTGTTTGTTTTATGATGTCGGGCAAAGTTACGTGCATGACGTCAGATAACGTTACGTACAATAAACGCCGAGGGATTCCGCATTGATTTGCTTTATTGGTCAGTGCCTAATTAAAGCAAAATTTAATAGGTCACCCCTTTATTAGGTAGAAACGTGCATATCTGCATGATAAATTACATTAAGCCGCATGTTACCTTAGGTTCAGTTATTATTTATGAAAATGTTTTATATTGCAGTTGTACATAGATTAAAACTGTACTTTGGTCACAAAGTATGAATTTATAAGAGCCTTAAAGCATTATATGGATTTATACAACAAAGAGTCATCTAGTTTTTTAGACCAAACTATTAACTATATTAATTAAATTTCTTGATCATCAGGTCTTGTTTAATGCATATATGCTTGTACTGTATACAGACAAACACAATATATCCCCAGGGATCACCCTAGGATTGAATTTCAATGAGACAAAATGTCCCGAAGCCAAAGCGAACTGGAAGTTTACCGACATAACAATCCCAACATAACAATCTCGTTTTGAATTTTTTCATGTG
The DNA here is from genome assembly GCA_037043455.1 of Cyrtodaria siliqua. Taxonomy (NCBI): domain Eukaryota; kingdom Metazoa; phylum Mollusca; class Bivalvia; order Adapedonta; family Hiatellidae; genus Cyrtodaria; species Cyrtodaria siliqua. Next base: position 8,801 of record JAWPHD010016596.1, read on the forward strand.
ATTTTTGAATAATTTGATATTTTCTCCTTTTTTATGTTTTAATCGTGAATAAATGGATCTGAACAAATTTACATGAGATTTTAAATGAAATATAAACAAATATATTTTCATTACTAACAGACATGGTGAAAATGGATTTCGTCTTCGGTGCGACAATTTGGTCCATTTGGCTTTTTTCATGCGATTTTTGAGATTTTAATGTGAGAATATCGCGGAATAGCAGCCTAGAGTGAGCCCTGTATCCCTGCTTTCATCGTCTGATCATTTAAATTAGTATAGAAGACAGCCAATATAAAAGGGATGAATGCATTCATCAGTAATTTATAAATAACCCTTAACTCATATTCTTCAAAGAAAATGGTATTTATAATACAGTGCATGATCTTTAAAACTAAATATTTAATGATCTCATTTTTCACCAAATGACGTTTTTTTTTGGATTGTTTGATCAAATAGTTTTGTATGATTTTATATTATCAATGTGTATTTATAATAAGGTTGGATGATGTCCTGCAGTGTTAGGATGAATGCAGTAGGTTTAAAGTTTGTTACGTCAGCTTGATTTACAAGTTTCTAAAAATCGTTGAAACTTTAAAGGGACACACGGCAATCGTGATGTTTTTATCAAGCATCAATATTATCGTCTCTATTTATTTATCAAGGAACATTTTGATGTTAAAACGGCTTGCATATCACTAGATAAAATTTTGTGTTTTCAATTTTCTCTGTTATTTGACCAACTGTTGAAATATATTATTGGTGCAGTATTATCAAAAGTCAGTAATATACAAAAACAATTTAGTTTATACTATTCTTATAATTATTATTAATAATTGAAATAATGCATGTTTTTAAGAAATACTAACGGGATGCCGCAAGTTTTCAAAAAATCTAGATTGCCATATGTCCCTTTAAAAGCTACTTAACAAATGCATTTCAAAATGTTTGATTAGAATTTGATTGCTAGGTGCTGAATAACCAAGTTTGATCAAATGAAGTCAATGGGAGCTTGACTTGTAAGTGAGAAAGTGTCCAATTTTAAAGATGATGGAGGTATACGGTACTGGTTCTACCCAAGAAGAAGTGGGTGGTCATGAAAATGGTCCATCGTATATAGCTCTAAAATGCACTGAAAATGACGTAAAACACCTTTCAGCCAACCAATCAACCAACCACCAAATGAAGTCAGTTTTTCCCCCCGGGGAAGAAAATAGCCCAGTAGCCACAAAATAGGCCCATAGCCATTCTTCCCCACTCCCCACCCCAACCCCTCCACACATGCACGCATGCACACATGCATGCGTACACAAACGCGAATGCGCATTCACACTAATTTATAATAAGATTATGACCATGAGGGGGAATAATGGAACTGTTAATTTTCTTTTCATACCATGGATATTAAGTATACTCATTTTTAGCTCATGCCGTGGTGCTGCGTCCGTCGTCCGTCCGTCTGTCCGTCTGTCTGGTCTGTCCGTCCGTAAACTTTTTTTGTAGCGGCTACACCTCTGAAACTACTGAATGGATTTTCATGAAACTTTAAAGAAATGTTGCCCATAAAGTCTAGTTGATCCTAGCAAAAATTCATGTTGATGTGAAATCCAAGATGGCCACCAAATCTAAAAATAGGTTTTTAAAAAACAAGTTTGAAAACTCTAAGTGATATTGATATGGGACTTTTTCTAAAATGATCAGCATGACATGATGTTGGTCCTTGTCGAAAATCGCTTTGATTCGACGTTAAACATGGCTGCCAGCGGCCATCTTTGTTTACATAGAGTTATATAATGAAAATTTGTAGCGACTACTCCTCTGAAACTACTTGACGGATTTTCATGAAACTTCACAGGAATGTTGCTCTTGATGTCTTATTGATCCTAACAAAACTTCAGGTCGTCCGGAAATTCAAGATGGCCATCTTGGCTAAAAATAGATTTTCAAAAAACAATTTTGTAACGACTACTTCTTGAAAACTATAAGTGATATTGATATGGGACTTTTTCTAAAATGATCAGCATGATATGATGTTGGTCCTTGTCGAAATCGTTTTGATTCGATGTTAAACATGGCTGTCAGCGGCCATCTTTGTTTACATAGTTATCTAGTAAATACTTGTAGCGACTACTCCTCTGTAACTACTCAACGGATTGTCATGAAACTTCACATGATTGTTGCTCTTGATGACTAATTGATCCTAGCAAAATTTCAGGTCGGCGAAATAATTCAAGATGGCCGCCATGGCTAAAAATATATTTTCAAAATACAAGTTTGTATTGACTACTTCTTGAAAACTATAAGTGATATTGATAAGGGACTTTTTCTAGAATGATCAGTATGACATGATGTTGATTCTTGTCAAAAATTATTTTGATTTTACGTTAAACATGGCCGCCGAGGCCATCTTTATTTACACAGAGTTATATAATGAAAACTTGTAGCGACTACTCCTCCGAAACTACTTGACGAATTTTCATGAAACTTCACACGAATGCTGATCTAGCTATCAAAAACCTATCAGTAGAGCTTCAAGGTCATTAACCTGTGGTTTAATTTTATGTGTAGAAAGCCTATTTATTTTCCCTTTCTCACCTTTGAACATGCTCAATTTTTTTTCTTTTTCAGATTGGAGACTTTGGATTAGCACGTGAGTACGGAGAACCCCTGAAGCACTATACGCCCATTGTGGTCACACTTTGGTACCGGGCACCCGAACTACTGCTGGGTACCAAGGAGTACTCGACAGCCATAGACAACTGGTCAGTGGGCTGTATCATGGCGGAGTACCTCATGATGAAGGCCATCTGGCAGGGAAAGTCGGAGATTGACCAGCTCCAGAGAATATTTAAGGTTGGTATTTCCTTCGCCATATTACTAGTCTCAATCAACCAGACACACTCAGGCTGACTGCGAGCTCTAGCGAGCGTCTGGACTCGTGGTTCATTAGAATGTTTGACCGATCGACGGCACCAAACATCAACACTGACTACAACATGATGTCATTATGACTGCAACATAAAAGTGCATGTTGTATTACGCGCAACATTACTTTATGTGTGCATGTCCTTATTAATTATACAATAAACTTTGTTTTGGTAGTTTCTGAAAACATAATTTATATTATAAAATGATTTTTTAAAATTTAAATTAATTTTTTTAGCATTAATCGTGATCTGCTGACTTTGTTTGGGGGCAATTTTATTACACAAAATAGTTGTTTTTGGAGCGTTAACTCCATGCTTTTCTTCTCAGCTACTGAAGCAATCTTCATGAAACTTGACAGAAAAATCCAACATGGCCACCAAGACTTGAAATATGAGTTAGTATAAAGCACAGAAGTTGCCTGTGCTCTAAAGCCAAAATCCAAAATTGCTGCCATTGTTATTAATTTGAAAGAGAAGCATTAGTGTGACAAGTACTTAAAAAAAAATGCATTAAATGCCTTTGTTGACCTTAGTGTATTGAAAACAGTATTAAAGATACAATTATTAAATGAATGTTTAGTCCATATTTTCCCAGTTTAATGAAAAATCGTACTAAAATTCCCAATTGCTACGGTATGGCTTATGTTCCCAAAGCATAGAAAAAAAAAAATGCCTTCAGCTGGAAGATCTGTGGGACAGAGTAGTTGAGCTCAGCAAAATACTTCAATATTTAAAATATCCATATTAAGGCAACACACAGCTGTCTTAAAGTGTTATCAAGTTTAAAAATTACACCTTGATTTAATAATAAGTCTAATATCATTTTGACTTTAACCCTGTTGACATATACATGAAATACACTACTCAACTTTTATAATCGGTCACTTTTCAAAGAATTATATATTCATATTTTCATTTGAAATTTTATCTGGTGTTGTTTAACAAATATCGCTAGTGATTTATAAAACTTAATCTGCCTTCATTGGACTAAAACCTTGTTGATAAACTTAATAAAATATTGGTATGTGTTTCGGTGATTTTCAGTTTTTAGTATTCGTGTTATTTTCAAAAAACCTGGGTGACCGATTATTAAAGTTGAGTAGTGTATTTAAATAAGAGGTAATACATTTAGGAGTTCTACCATAGGTTTAAATTGATATAAATGTATTTTGTAACTGTTGCTTATGCTGTTCATATGTATGAACCTAAGTGAATAAAGAATTTGATTGATAAAAAAGAAAAAAGAAAAGAAAAAAGAAAAAGAATTATTGGTGCTGTAGTAAAATGCAAACAATAATTCCTTTTGAACTGTTCCAGTAATTATTAAAAATGATCTGCAAATATTAAACAATATGGAAATCTTAATGATAAAATGATTGGCGTTATGAATGCCTGCATAGCTTTAATTTTTGCAAGATAAAGATTATGATTTTTAGCTCTACTGATCAGAGATCAGCAGAGCTTATGCCGTGGTGCGGCGTCCGTCGTCCGTCTGTCCGTCCGTCTGTCTGTCTGTCTGTAAACTTTTTTTTGTAGCGACTACTCCTCTGAAACTACTGAATGGATTTTCATGAAACTTTACACAAATGTTGCCCATGAAGTCTAGTTGATCCTAGCAAAAATTCATGTTGATGTGAAATCCAAGATGGCCGCCAGATCTAAAAATAGGTTTTTAAAAAACAAGTTTGTAGTGACTACTTCTTGAAAACTCTAAGTGATATTGATATGGGACTTTTTCTAAAATGATCAGCATGACATGATGTTGGTCCTTGTCGAAAATCGTTTCGATTCGACGTTAAACATGGCTGCCAGCGGCCATCTTTGTTTACATAGAGTTATATAATGAAAACTTGTAGCGACTACTGCTCTGAAACTACTTGTCGGATTTTCATGAAACTTCACAGGAATGTTGCTCTTGATGTCTAATTGATCCTAGCGAAATTTCAGGTCGGCGGAAATTCAAGATGGCCGCCACGGCTAAAAATAAATTTTCAAGATACAAGTTTGTAGCGACTACTTCTTGAAAACTATAAGTGATATTGATATGGGACTTTTTCTAAAATGATCAGCATGATATGATGTTGGTCCTTGTCAAAAATTGTTTTGATTCAACATTAAACATGGCTGCCAGCGGCCATCTTTGTTTACATAGTTATATAGTAAAAACTTGTAGCGACTACTCCTTTGAAACTACTTGGCGGATTTTCATGAAACTTCACAGGAATGTTGCTCTTGATGTCTAATTGATCCTAGGAAAATTTCAGGTCGGCCGGAAATTCATGATGGCCGCTACGGCTAAAAATAATTTTTCAAAATACAAGTTTGTAGCGACTACTTCTTGAAAACTATAAGTGATATTGATATGGAGCTTTTTCTAAAATGATCAGCATGATATGATGTTGGTCCTTGTCAAAAATTGTTTTGATTCAACGTTAAACATGGCTGCCAGCGGCCATCTTTGTTTACATAGAGTTATATAGTAAAAACTTGTAGCGACTACTCCTTTGAAACTACTTGGCGGATTGTCATGAAACTTTACAGGAATGTTGCTCTTAATGTCTAATTGATCCTAGCAAAATTTCAGGTCGGCCAGAAATTCAAGATGGCCACCACAGCTAAAAATAGATTTTTAAAAAAGAAGTTTGTAGCGACTACTTCTTGAAAACTATAAGTGATATTGATATGGAGCTTTTTCTAAAATGATCAGCATGATATGATGTTGGTCCTTGTCAAAAATTGTTTTGATTCAACGTTAAACATGGCTGCCAGCGGCCATCTTTGTTTACATAGAGTTATATAGTAAAAACTTGTAGCGACTACTCCTTTGAAACTACTTGGCGGATTGTCATGAAACTTTACAGGAATGTTGCTCTTAATGTCTAATTGATCCTAGCAAAATTTCAGGTCGGCCAGAAATTCAAGATGGCCACCACAGCTAAAAATAGATTTTTAAAAAAGAAGTTTGTAGCGACTACGTCTTGAAAACTATAAGTGATATTGATATGGGACTTTTTGTAAATTGATCAGCATGACATGATGCTTATCAGAGTCAAACATTATTTTGATTCGACGTTAAACATTGCTGCCAGTGGCCATCTTTGTTTACATAGAGTTATATGATGAAAACTTGTAGCGACTACTCCTCTGAAACTACATTGCGGATTTTCATGAAACTTCACAGGATTGTTGCTCTTGATGTCTAATTGATCCTAGCAAAATTTCAGGTCGGCCGGAAATTCAAGATGGCCGCCACGGCTAAAAATAATTTTTCAAAAAACAAGTCTGTAGTGACTACTTCCTGAAATCAAAATCAATCGGTAGAGCTTCAAGGTCATTGACCTCTTGTTTATTATACCTACACTTATCAATACAAATAGATGATTTTTGATTATACTCCCACTTCACTTTGTTTACTTCCACGCCGTCGGTAACTTCACGTTGATTGCATTGCGTCACTTCCTGTAACACATTTTTATTACTCCGTCCGTAATGTCGCATGGCATTGCATCCGGTAACACGTATTTATTACAATTACTTGCATTTTGCAAACAGTTTTGAATGGTTAGTTCCCAAACTTCATATACATATAACAACTGATGACCTCATGTCCTTCTACATTACACATTGTTGATTGCATAATTTATTACAGAATTAATGCCCTTTGTTTGACTTAGAATTTTCCACTTTGATATTTTGTATAATGTCCCTTAACATATTTTCTCAAAAAGTTTTGAATGGATTGTTCCCAGACTTCATATACACATAACAACTGATAACCTCATGTCCCTCTACATCACACATTATTGATTGCCTAATTATTACAGAATTATGGCCCTTTGTTTGACAAATGCAAAATGAAAGCAACAAATCGCTCAGTATGAGAATGTCATTGGGTTTTCGCGCTTTAAAAAACGTCAGTTACAATAACAAATTACGATATGTTACAGCCTGTAATACTACAGGTATACTTCAGATCCCACCGAATCAAAATGAAAATTGAGACAAAACCGAGAATTTTGAGGCAAAAACAACAAATTTATACAAACCATGCTTTACTATTTCATAAAAAATATTTTAAACAGGTATACTCCAGGTATTTTTCAAAATCCAGCAAATAAACTTATAAAGTTTTTAACAAAATCTGAGGAACCCCAGGAGTAACCTCCATTCCCTACCCATCCCTCTCCATGCCTGGATATTTGTCAGGGACGAACCCTGTGTATGGTCGAAGACTATTAAAATTAATGTACTACTTTTGAGTATTCTGATACCTATTCATTATTTATTTATTTTTGCAAATGACTACATGTTTTGTTGGGATTTCATTAACACTGAATATAAATTAATATTTCTCTCAGGTGATATAAACCATGCAGGTAAATTTCAGGACTCAACGTTTTTTCAAAGGACTCTGAAAGCAGTGAGTCCCAGGACTCATTATCATCAAATTGTAAAAAACTTTTTTTATAATAGATGCGAACAAATTATCGTATGTCATCCTGTCTATATATTCTATGCAGGATCTGGGCACACCTACGGAGAAGATCTGGCCTGGAGTCGGGGAGCTGCCAGGAATGAAGAAATGTACATTTACAGAATACCCGTACAACACGCTGAGAAATAAGTTTGGCCAGTACCTGTCAGACCAGGGATTTACTTTATTGAACAGGTAGGTAACGACGTTGATATTTAAGAGCAGATTTGTAAGCTCGCCAATTAACAACATTTGCGACCATTAAACGATCTGTATGCTGTCACAAAATGTAAAGTACAGATTGCTTATGTAAAATAATGTAAAAGTACAGTCTGACCGGACTAGACAATAAACAACATGTACAAATTTAAAAAAAAAGGTTGATAAGGGCTATTCCATTAAAACACCAGGGGGTAGCGGACGGCAATTTATAGAAAATACATGATAGGTTGCTTTGTCCCAAAATCGCATCTATGGTACCGTCCTAACTCCGGAAAATCGCATCTACAGGTGGGTGGGTAAATCTCACACAAAAACAATTGAGTTGTGGGGCATGGAGTGGGGTATCTGAAATAAATCAATCAAGAAGGGGTCTCAAACCTTTTTAATCAAGATGGGGTGTTTTTCAAGTTAAAAAACACAATCTTTTTTCTCGTAGCAGACTTGTCAAGGTGGTGTTGCTTCTAAAAATAGAATAATATCAAGAAAGACAACTCCTACGAAATTTCGTACTTCGTACTCAATTAGATTCGTACTATTGCAGCGTTCAAACTGGAGCTTCCCAGAGAGGTCTACGCCAGTCCTGAGACATAAACAACAGGTCAATTAAAGGACTGGTTACACTTCGCTTGAGGGTGGGAAAAAAGTGAAGTGGTCAATCTGAAGGCGACTTAAACTTCGCCGTCGGCTAAAAAAAAAGCGAAGTCATGGAGGAAAAAGCAACTTTGTCGCTAAAGTCGCTCATGTCGCCGGATTTATGCTAATTGCTTTGATCAATCACAGCAGAAACCCTGCAACTTTCCTAGGCAGTATATGTAAAACAAGGTATAAATTGTATAAGAAGGTCAGATCTAGAGGATGAAAATATTGAAATAATTTGGCTTGAAATAATGCCAGTAAAATGTAAACCATTTCTTGTCGGGTCTATGTATCGACATCCCGAATCAAGAGTTATTTGGAAAACAAATTTTGATTCTCATATAGAAAAGGTTCAATTAGAGGAAAAACAAATTATAATTTTAGGAGATATCAATCGCGATTTATTAAATAGAAATATAAACGTCGAGTGGTCAAATTTTATTTCATCAATTGGCTTAAAACAATTAGTCAAAGAACCAACAAGAGAATGTCTTAATTCAAAAACATTGATTGATCATATTTACTGTAATTGTGATCTTAATATATATCATGTAAATGTCCCCAGAATAGGTCTATCCGATCACTTCCCGGTGTTTTGCACTCGTAAGTTAAATTTTAAAGAAAAAAAATATTCTCACAATTTTATTAAATACAGATCTTTTAAAACATTTTCTGAAGAAGCTTTCATAGCAGATCTTATCAACATACCCTGGGGTGTTAGGAATAATAACACTGATACAAATGAAGTACTTCACACCTGGGTGTCTAATTTTTCAAGTGTAATAGAAAATCACATTCCAGTTAAGATTCATAGAGTAAAGAATTTGCAGCAACCAGACTGGTTAAATCCAGAAATTTTAGATTCAATGAAAGAAAGAGATAAATTTAAAACCAAAGGCGATATAAACAATTATAAAAATGCACGAAACAAAGTTAACAGGTTGATAAATGTTTCTAAAAATTCATCTTATGAAAGAAAAATCGAAGAAGGTAAATCGGACCCTAAATCAATTTGGAAGATTTTTAGAGAGCATGGTGCGTCTTCAAAAAATAAAAATAAATCAAATGTAATAAATAATATTAAAATAAATAATCAAGACATAAATGACAAGACAGAAATTGCTAATGAGTTTAATAATTTTTTTGTAAACATAGCTTCAAATTTAAAAGAACCAATCCCAGATTCTGATTTCATAAATGTTAAAAACTTTGTAAATGCAAATGTCCCGAATCTCATGAACTTTAACATTCCATTAATAACAGAATCTGAAACTCGTAAAATGCTTACTAACTTAGATGTGTCAAAAGCTACAGGCCTCGATCAGATAGGGCCGAAATTACTAAAATTATCTGCAGATGTTATATCAAGCAGTATCACACATATAATTAATTGTAGTATATCACAGGGTGTTTTCCCAGATCAATGGAAATCAGCTAAAGTAAACCCTTTATTCAAAAAAGGACTAGCAAACGATGTAAATAATTACAGACCAATATCCATACTACCAACACTTTCAAAATTAATTGAGAAACATGTACATGATTCGTTTATTACTTATCTTAACCATTATAAGTTATTATGTAAATCACAAAGCGGATTTAGAAAAAAACATAGCTGTGAAACTGCTCTTGTGCATATGATAGATAACTGGTTGAAGTCATTAAATAATGGTGAAATTGTCGGTGTTGTAATGCTTGATTTTTCAAAAGCTTTTGACTTATGTTCGCACGATATACTATTAAAAAAGTTAAAAATATACAAATGCAGTAACATTACTATTAAATGGTTTGAATCTTATCTCACTAATAGAACACAGTCGGTAAGCGTTAATGGTGTTATTTCAGATAAACAAATTACTACCTGTGGACTCGTGTGGAGTTCCACAAGGATCCATTCTAGGACCACTATTATTTCTATTATTTATTAATGACTTGCCGTTGTATGTACAAGAAAATGATTCTAATGTAGATATGTATGCAGACGATACCACTATATATGATATAAATTTATCGAAAACAGTAGTTGAAAGAAATTTGCAAAGAGCTTTAAATAATGTTAGTAACTGGTGCTTAGATAATGGTATGGTTTTAAATGCTGCTAAAACAAAAGTCCTATTAATTACTACGCCACAAAAACGTTCTCAATTGGTAAATAAAAAATTATCATTACACTATAAAGATGTTAATTTAGAGCTAACAGCAGGGGATAAAATTCTTGGAGTTCATATTAATGAAAATCTTAAATGGGACAATCACATTACCTTCGTTCGGAAAAAGATTTCCACAAATTTATGGCTCTTATCAAGAATAAAATTGTTTCTGCCATTACATTATAGGATTCTGTTTTATAAGGCATATATACAACCACATTTAGATTTCTGTAATATTATTTGGGGAAGTACAAACAAATCAAACATTCAAATTCTTATTCGATTACAGCGGCGGGCATGTCATATTATCCTAGGTGAGCAATACACTAACCTAAATGAAGCTTTATTGAGTATTAATGTACTTAGTATTGAACATAGAATTTTACTTCAAAAGGCAAAATTTATGTATAGGGTATTTCAAAATGCCACTCCGTCTTACATTCAAAACATGTTTCAGTACAATAATAATAATCACAGAAACTTAAGGTCATCAAACCATTTAAATGTTTTAATACCGAAACCAAATAAAGAATTATTTAAAGGAAGCATGTCTTACTCTGGGGCTAAAGTATGGAATAGTATCCCAGATTATATTAGACTCTGTCCTACAATAAACAGTTTTACTTCTAATTTTATCAAGTGGATAAAGTCGGGATAATTTTCATACTCGTACTTCTAATTTTAAATAAAGTTTAAAAGATTAATCATTTTAACTATAAAAAAATGAAAAAATTGGTGTTTAAATAATTTCAAAACCACTGCCTCTGTTTGATCTCTAATGCTAAATGTTCTATATTTGAATGTGTCGTGTATTGCTATTTTATATCTTAATTACAGGGAAAATGCTTTAACTTTTACCATCATTGAACTGATATATTTTGATTTCTATTATTATATGATATTATTTTGTTAAATCACTGATTATATTGTTAATGTGTTTGTATGTATGTATAAATATGTGTTTTATTCAGAGGGCCCCAAGGAAGATTAGCTAATGTTACATGTAATTGGGTCACCCTCTTAAAATAAAGACTTTCATTCATTCATTCATTCATTCATTCACAACTATGATATTCCCCGAGGCAATTTTCGCACCTCGCCATTTTTGTTTACAAATTAGACTGTACAGGGAATACACACGAGATTGCGTATAGCTGAACAATTGACCAATCGTAGGTTCCGTTACAGTTTAATAGACAAGTGCGTGTTGAAAACGTGATAGAAATAACAATCTGGAGTTAATTGACCTGAGGTGATTAAATGATATCACCGAATAATGATTAGAGTTGTGTTTTCTTAATTGTTTGATAAAACTGACCTTTTGTCATTCCAAACAAATAAATGCATGAAAAAGACTTAATAATACATGACATTTCTACTGAATTTTCGGCAGTATTTTATTTCCTAAAAAGTGCGGTGTCATAGTAGTTCGGATAGGTACATAAGTTCGGATGGAGGAAACACATTTTTTATTAAATATTGTTTTTAGCTAATACAAATTGGTAAACAAAACACATAAATTGGTCTTATATGTCTAAATGAGGAATAAGCCTTTTAGGAAGAAGTTCGAGAATCATATTTACACCCTTCATAGAACTCCATACAAATTGATAGAAATAATGATACATGCAATATATTTATATTAATTCTTCTCTCAATCCTTTCTTCTATAGTTACAGTATACATAAGTAAAGAGTTCCTGTGAGTGTGAATAAAATTAATAGACACATTTAATCTGAACTAAGTATTAAAGCAGATTATTGAGCATAACCAAATAACAGTGAAATGAACAGTGAAAACATGAGAATAGACCGAAATAATTCTAGTAATAAATTCGAATTTTTAAAATGTTTTATTTGTTGTTTGTTAACATTGCTAGGTTTAATTTAGAGCTACAGAACTCTGCGCTACTGGGTTACCCGCGAGTGTAATTTTAATGTGTGGTTTAAGCCCAAAAAGCAAATGAATTCAAGCAAATGATCTTGTTTTTATAATAGTAAATATTGAATAATGGTAGGTGTTTGTTTAATTATTTTGTGCTTTATAAGTTTAAGGTTACAGACAGTGTCCCTTTAATATATGCTAATTTCAAGATTTTTTAAATTAAACAACTTTTTTTATTTTATTTGATGGGTGGTTGGGACTTTTTTTTTCCGATGGTTTGTGGAGCCTGATATATAATATTTTGGTCTTTATTTTTTATTGATGGGTGGTGCGGTCCTCAAATATTTTTTTTGATGGGTGGTGGGGTCGATACTATATTTTTTGGATGGGTCATGGGGATCTGCCTAATTTTTATTCCATCGGTGGTGGGGGTCTTGAAAAAGTTGCCCACGACAACAACCACCCCCCCATAAATGCTATATACTATATAGTAGATCACAAAGTCCAAGGACGATAACTCTGCATGGCAATGAGGAGCCAACAAAATTTAAGTTAACCACAGCTACACTTGATGTTGAACATGTATAGAAAGTTTCAGTTCAAGACCTTGAAACTGTAGTAGTAGTTCGGGTCACAAGATTGCATAAATGCTTTATGCTATATAGTATATCACAAAGTCCAAGGGCAATAACACTGCATGGCATTTAGCGAGCCATAAGAAATTTATGTCGCGCACTTCTACACTTGATGCTGATTATGTATACAAAGTTTCAGTTCAGTATGTTGAAAATTGTAAAAGCAGTTGTCATCAGTAAGAGTTTTATGTGACGTAACGTACGTGACGCTACGTGACGGACAGTGTGATTCCGCAAACGAAGTTATAAATTAACAATAGAAAACAAGATTTAAATAGGTAATAGGCATATATATTCTGGCAGTGAAGAAAACTTGAATTTAAGAAATCTCATTGTTGGAATCTTCATATCTAATGGTCAGCAATGTATGTGGTTCACTTGAACTGTAACAGCTGGTGGATTGAATACATCTAAAAAAATACTTAAAACATTTGAATGCACTGTTGTTGTTTTGTTATATAGACCACTATAAATAAACCTTTCACTGCTGAGGTCATGGGTTTGAATCCCAGCTCCACCTGCAGATTGTTAGTGAGAATGGTTAAGACTTAAGTGCAGAAAATGGGTGGTTGCTCAAATTCATGAGTCTGAGTACACAACCCTTCATCCACCAATAAAAGCCTCCATCACATATATATTAAACTTTAATACATTTTTGGCAACTTTCAGATCATTAATTAAAAAAATACACGGTTAAACAATAAAAATACATGAGTGGGTGGTTGTCTTCCATGTCATTTTACTTCTAAGGGTGGTCATATCAATATGAAAATTGCATCTATAGGTGGGTGGTTAAATTTAAAAGTGCCTTCCGCTACCCCCTGGTATGTTTTAATGGAATAGCCCTAATTATTTCCGTCATTTGCTAATGAAAAAAAAAATCAATTTACTTCAAAGCAGTAACGTTGGAACAATGCTGACGTAAGGGGATTTTTTTTTAATTGCATATTATTCCATAGTTAAAGGCTGGGTTATTATCAGCCAAGAGGAGCGTTCAAATATGAATGCAATTCCGTGCATTTTGATTAGTAGTAAACAAACAACGCCAAAATAATTGTCATTCCTTCAAAATATTCACCACCATGTGATATACATAATTTCAGTCTTCTAATCCAATTTTTAAAGGAGTGTTCATAATCTTTTCTAGGTATACTGTGCAGATACTGGAAAATAGCTGAACCGAGATTTTTACGTGTTTGATATTTTTCTTCCGGCAAGGTATTTTTTGAGTCTTGGAAACAGAAAAAAGTCACAAGGGTCAAGGTCGGGCGAATACGGAGGGTTGGGAAGCTCAACAACCTTTTCCTATTTCAAAAAGTCGCGTACAATGGCCGCCTTGTGTGAAGACGCATTGTCATGCAACAGCCTGACACTCCGCACACCCGTTGCTGGTCGGCGTTTGTTAAAGTATTTCTTCAATTTGTGAAGGACCTTGCCTTTGTAAAATTTGGCATTTACGCATTTTCCTTTTGGTACGGCAATTTGAATGGCAGGACCTTGATTCGTAAAGAAAATGGCATACATGACCTTTCTGACGCTCATGGTACGTTTTGCAATGCAAGGTCTTTTGCTTTCTTTGGTGGCCCATATTTTGTTCTGGATCTTTCGCTTGGGCTCATAAAAATGAACCCACGTCTCGTCACCGGTGACGACATTTGCAAAAGATCGAGTGTCGTATTTGGGCAACTATTTCAACAATTTTTTGGTCATTTTAACACGGGCAAGTTTCTGGTCTTCTGTAAGCCATCTTGCACTTATCTTCCTCATTTTTAAATCTCGCTTGAGAATTGTATGAGCAGCTCCTGCTGAGATGCCAACGTATCGAGCTATTTGCCTGGTTGTAAATCTTGCATCAGAACCTACAATTTCTTTGACTTTTGCAACCATTTTTGAGGATGTTGCATTTTTTGGACGGCGTGCATGAGGCGCATCTTCCAATGAAATTACACCACTTTTAAATTTCTTACACCATCGAGTAACTGATGAATAAGACATTTCATTATCTCCATAAACAGTACATATTTCATGAAATATGTCCTTTGCCCCTATACCAAGAATACAACGGTTCTTTATACAGGACCGTATTTGATCAGTGAAAAGTGACCTTTTCCCAACAATTTTAGCATTAGTGTACACGAGTAGACAGTGTTAATCGAGCTATTGTAACAGCTAGACTGAACGGATTTAAACATGTGTGGTATCAATTAAAAGTTTACACAGGCCTCTATGCGATACAGTTAATTATCTCGTGAAAATCGTGGGTACAAGCGAGATATAACTCCAGTTGCATTCATATTTGAACGCTCCTCGTAAATATGTCATGTCTGTCTGGTCAGGATTTTTTTTTTTTTTAAATTGCATATTATTCCATAGTTAAAGGCTGGGTTATTATCAGCTAAATATGTCATGTCTGTCTGGTCAGGAAATTGTCACCCTATGCTTTGGTTTGAATACTTCACCAAATATCGATATCGAGTGGAGATGCGCATATTGTCATGACGTTCTGGTTTGATAATTTTCCACTGAGTTATGGCCCTTGCAATTTTAATAGAAAATTCATGTCCGGGCTATTTCTCTATAACCCCTTGTTAGAATTTCACGAAACTTGCTAGGAAGTATCAATATCAAGTGGAGATGCACATATTATCGTGACGTTCCGGTTTGATAATTTTCCACTGAGTTATTGCCCTTTGTATTTTTAATGGATATATAAATAGTAGTCAAATAGAAAATTCATGTCTTCGAAAGTACTGATGGGACTGCATTGAAACTTCACACAATGATAAAGGACAAAAACAGGAAATGCAGAGCACAAGAACTGTCTTCATTCAAACTAGAGTTATTGCCCTTTGTTATTTTATACTTATAATTCTTGTCTGGAGCATAATTTTAAAACTATGAATGAGACTGCAATGAAACTTCAGTATGATAGAGGGCAATGAGATTAAGTGCGGAATATAGGAACCATAACTCTATCTTAATTTAAATTAGAGTTATTGCCCTTGGTAAGTTTATACTTATAATTCTTATCTGGAGCATAACTCAAATCCTACTAATGGGACTGCAATGAACTTCACACAATACTAGAGGAATATGAGAGGAGGTGCAAAACACAAAACACATTACTCTATCTTCATTCAAATTAGAGTTATTCCCTTGGTAGTTTTGTACTTATATTTCTTGTCTGGAATGTGACTCTAAAACTACTAAAGGGACTGTAATGAAAATTCACACAATGATAAAGGGCAATGCGAGAGAGCATAAGAACCATAGCTCTATCTTCATTTAAATTATATTGCCCTTTGTAATACAAAGCACCCAATATGGGGAGCATCCATCGGTTCTGCCGATATTTTTGTTTCTTACATGTTACATAAGCCCCTGGTTTTATTGAACTTTTCTGTTGGAGAGCACTCGATTGTTTGATTGATATTTCTACTGAGAAAAAAATAGCATTTTTTGTTGCTTGACACATCATTTCTATATAAACCGAAGAAGGAAAATCAGTGGTGCAGTGCCACCTTGTAACTACTATAGAACCAGGTTCTAAAACTCATGTTTTTAAAAGGTGAAGAGTTACTCGTAGGCTGATCTGGGTTTACAATGGACGCAAAGGCTAATATAGTCGCCCTTAGCAGACTATGGGTTAAACAAATTTGGTTACAGTTTTGTGTGTAAGCTTGTATCTTGAAACAGACGGGTGTCTACATTGAATGGTGGTGCCTCCCATTTATATATTAAGTACTAATCGTCAATGCCATCAGTAGTATGCCATCTGTAGTATGCCATCTGTAGTATGCAATCCATAGTATGCCATCAGTAGTATGCTGCCAGTAGTATGCCATCTGTAGTATGCCATCAGTAGTATGCTATCTGTAGCATGCCATCAGTAGTAGTATGCCATCAGTAGTATGCCATCAGTAGTATGCTGCCAGTAGTATGCCATCTGTAGTATGCCATCAGTAGTATGCCATCTGTAGCATGCCATCAGTAGTAGTATGCCATCAGTAGTATGCCATCAGTAGCATGCCATCAGTAGTAGTATGCCATCAGTAGTAGTATGCCATCAGTAGTATGCCATCTGTAGCATGCCATCAGTAGTAGTATGCCATCAGTAGTATGCCATCAGTAGCATGCCATCAGTAGTATGCTTTCTGTACTTGATCATGCATAATTAAACATTTCAGGTTTTTGACGTACAATCCTTCAAAGAGGATAACAGCTGCTGAGGGTTTGAAGCACGAATACTTTAGGGAATCCCCGCTTCCTATTGACCCCTCCATGTTCCCGACCTGGCCAGCCAAGTCGGAGCAGCCCCGCAGACATGCCAGTTCTCCCAAACCACCATCGGGTGGCAAAGCTTACTCGAAATTATTGGTAAGATACTTTTTATGTAATGTCCTCTTCACCTTTTATATCTGGGTACTTTGATAGTATAACTTTTAGTATTTTCAAAAAGGTTAATATGACACTTGTTGAGCCGCTTTTAGTATAAACCTTTCAAAACTTTGTATTTGCCCTTAACTCAAGCTTAACATAGGTTAACAAAGTATGCCACAATTGTCAGTATGGACTGTCAAAAATAGGCCACAGTGGTCAATACAGACTTAAAAGTCGGTCACAGTTGTCAGTAGTGACTTCCAAAAGTAGGCCACAGTTGTAAATATGGACGATCAAAAGCAGGCCACAATTTTCAATATGGCATTTTAAAAGCAGGCCACAGTTGCCAATATGGCCTGTCAAAAGCAGGTCACAGTTGTCAGTATGGCCTGTCAAAAGCAGGTCACAGTTGTCAGTATGGCCTGTCAAAAGTAGACCACAGTGGTCAGTATTGATTGTCAAAAGTTGGTCACAGTTGTCAATAGGGACTTTCAAAAGTAGGCCACAGTTGTCAGTATTGACTTTTAAAAGTTGGCCACAGTTGTCAATATGGACTAAACATTTGGTGACAGTTTGTCAAAAGTAGGCCACAGTTGTAAATATGGAGTGTCAAAAGCAGGCCACAGTTGCCAATATGGCATGTCAAAAGCAGGCCAAAGTTGTCAGTATGGACTGTCAAAAATTGGTCACAGTTGTCAATAGTGACTTCCAAAAGTAGGCCACCGTTGTCAATATTGACTCTTAAAAGTTGGCCACAGTTGTCAATATGGACTGTCAACATTTGGTGACAGTTTGTCAAAAGTAGGCTACAGTTGTCAATATGGACCGTCAACATTTGGCCACAGTTTGTCAAAAGTAGGCCACAGTTGTCAATATTGACTTTGATACTGCATTATTCCGCCTCCTCACATCTTCTAAATGAATATAACATGACACGCTTTTAGGATGGATTTAAATGGGATACTAGTAAAGAAAAAAGTGGTATTTTTTTAAAAAGGACTTTTTCTAAAATGATCAGCATGACATGATGTTGGTCCTTGTTGATAATTATTTTGAATCAACATTAAACATGGCTGCCAGCGGCCATCTTTGTTTACATAGAGTTATATAGTAAAAACTTGTAACGACTACTCCTCTGAAACTACTCGACGGATTTTCATGAAACTTCACAGGAAAGTATGTTGCTCTTGATGTCTTATTGATCCTAGCAAATTTTAGGTCGGCCGGAAATTCAAGATGGCCGCCACGGCTAAAACATTAAACATGGCTGCCAGCGGCCATCTTTGTTTACATAGAGTTATATAGTAAAAACTTGTAACGACTACTCCTCTGAAACTACTTGACAGATTTTCATGAAACTTCACAGGAATGCTGATCTAGCTATCAAAAGCTATCAGCCGAGCTTCAAAGTCATTGACCACTTGTTGATATCCAAAATCATCGTAAAACCCATCTGTTAAGTGCTTCTCAAGGATTGGTTATAAGCTGAAATGAGGTCATCGCCCAACCATGAAATTTTGCTTAAACAACTTCTCAAGTATCGCTTGGTCAATCTTGACCAAATTTAACATGGATGATTCTTAGAACAATGTCTTTTAAATCTGGTAACATTTTGTCAAAATGATCAAAGATCAAAGAGGATGGCCATTACTAAAAATAACACAAACTTTAAAAGATTTCTCTCCTCAGAAAATGTTGAACAAATTTCGACAGTTGTGTTTTAGACGTAATCTATCAAGCGTGTTAAAATGAAGTCCCCAGGTAATAAAATAGCTTCCTCATCACATGGTCCCATGTTTGTATAAGGACTTACATATAAGCTCTAAACGACTTCAGAAACTCTTTGTCAATGCCATTCTTTTGGCATGAAAAATGTCATCCCCAACACACACCCACCCCCCACCCAACCCTCCTCACACAAATTCATTTGTTGGCCCTGTTTTGCATTTCGCACACACACACACATTCATTTGTTGGCCCTATTTTGAATTTAAGATAATTTTCATAATTAAAATATATGTTTTATGTTTGATTCAGGATGAGGGTGATGATGCAATAGCTGGTTTCCATCTGACTAATGCTGCTAAGGGAGTCTCTGCTGTTGGACCGGGATTCAGCCTGAAGTTTTGAAATAGTCGAGTTGAAAAAGTGACAGATTCCCAAAAATGGAGGCTGGAATTAAATAAATCAGATGTTTTGATGTGTTCAGGACACTGGAAGTGCCAATGAATATTAGTCACTCTGACAGACACAGGTCAGGACTGAGTCTCAAATTGGGAGCGGATGTCAAGGCCACTCGAAACTACATGGGCGCTGGGCCCGTAGTTATTGATACGGTACTCATCCATCGGGTGTTGTTCATGACCATTATAATAATGATGTGTAACGACTGACTTAAGGGTCAAAGGACTTCTTGGAATTAATGGGTCAAAGGACTTCTTGGAATTAATGCCCATTATAATAATAATGTAACAACAGACTTAAGGGTCAAAGGACTTCTTGGAATTAATGAGTCAAAGGACTTCTTGGAAGTAATGCCCATTATAATAATAATGTAACAACAGACTTAAGGGTCAAAGGACTTCTTGGAATTAATGGGTCAAAGGACTTCTTGTAAGTAATGCCCATTATAATAATAATGTAACAACAGACTTAAGGGTCAAAAGACTTCTTGGAATTAATGGGTCAAAGGACATCTTGGAATTAATGCCCATTATAATAATAATGTAACAACAGACTTAAGGGTCAAATGACTTCTTGGAATGAATTCCCATTATAATAATAATGTAATAACTGACTTAAGGGTCAACTTGGAATTAAAGACCATTATAATAATAATGTAACAACTGACTTAAGGGTCAAAGGACTTCTTGGAATGAATTCCCATTATAATAATAATGTAATAACTGACTGAAGGGTCAACAGACTTCTTGGAATTAATGGCATAATAATGTAACAACTGACTTAAGGGTCAAAGGACTTCTTGGAACTAAGTATTGGGTCATGTCTGTCTCTTGTTATAAATAATTATGTTATATGGAGAAAATACATACAAATACTGCTCAAAACAGGCAAAGGGACTACCAACCTGAGTGCAAAACTGTCCTACCAGTTCAGGAGGGTGTCCCAAGTTCATAGACAGTTTGATTGAATAAGAATTAACAGTGTTCCAGGACAAAGAGGCTATATGGAACAAACAGGAATGAACATTTCCGACCTAACCTTCCCTTGTTACATCAAGATAATATTATGCAGAATCGGCGATTCAAAAAAATTGGTAGTTTAAATTAGAAAGTACTATGACACAAAGAGACTATGGAACCAGCAAGAGTGAACTTTTCCAACCCACCCTTCTGTTATATCGAGATGAAATTATGTAAAAGAAATTAATAGCTTAAATTTAGAATGAAAAAAACAACGTGAAGGAGATTAAACAAAGAACATTGAAGAGGGCAACAAAGTAGGATAGAGAGTTAATGGATAGTTGTGGTGGGTCAGCAATGCCTTGTCTACAATACTCGGGTTGAAAAAACAATCCTAGCTATATGACAACTATATATTGTTGTTGCTTAACCAGTAAATTTGGGAAGGAGTATCTGGTTAGCAAACAATCCCAAAGACATTTATATTTCTACATATTCATACATACATCATATAACATATTTTACATTTATAAATTTTTCAGTAGCACCTTCATTTTGCATTTGTTCATTTTCCTTTGAAACTTGGCCTGAATCTTAATATCCATGAAAGCTCGGACGAGTTTGAAAACCACCAATATCGTATAATAAATAACAGTTACGGCCCTTGATTTATCGAAAAATGCTGTATTTTGCTTTGCTAATCTTTAGTTAGACACACACACAAATGCCTGTTCGACTACTTTTCCGCTCAACTATTGCTTTGGCACAGGAATTGTATAATATCCTTTTATCAAGCAAGAAGGGATGAGATATGCTTCAGGATTTTGTTTATGTTTTACACGCATTTCTTGTTTATTTATTTCTGAATTTGGAACCTGGGGTTTTGTGATAGAATCTTACAAACCATATTACATTAAATTGCTCTAACTGTCGCGGCCTATTTAGCCAGTGTTCTCTTGTTTAGCCATTAAACTTTATTTTAGTTTCGGTCTAAAAAACGAAAAGGGCCGTTTTTTTCCATTTTTATGGGTAAACTATATCTATATTATTGTATGATTTTAATCCATATTGTCTTTTTGGCATTATAAATGATTAACATGATTAAGATAGAAATAAAATTCTACATTGCAGTAAATGTCACTACGTGGACATTTTGCCGGTTCTATGCATCACTGCTGTATCTTCTTCATTTTTTATATGTAGTTGTGCGTGTTGCATTGAAACGCAGGTTTCTTCCTTCCGAGATCTTTTACATGTAAATAATTAGGATTCCTCTACAACTTAGTGAGTCAGCGTCTCCATGGCTGAGGGGTTAATTGCATTGTAAACCTTCTCGCCTCTCACTGCTGCATGTTCAAATCCCACTGGGAGCTCGACTTGTAAGTGAGGAAGTGTCAATTCTTGGTGGGAGGTATACAGTACTGGTTCTACCCAGGAAAAGCGGGTGGTCTGCCCACACCACAAAAAAATGACCGTCATATATAACGTTACATGTGTTGAAGATGACGAAAACACCATACAAACAAACAAACAAAATCTACAACTTCGTATTTTCCTAATAATGTGATATGTTTTTTATATCAGAATTTTAGAAGATGCCGGTTTGATGAATGATTTGTTTTTTTTTATGGTTTAATCTCATTTTCCAGCACATTTATGGTTGTGTATGATGTGTCGGCTGTTGGTGGTGGAGGCAGACCACCTACTTTTTCAAGGGTATAACCAGTACTGTATGCCTCTCGTATACATAAGAATCTATACATAAGAATCGGCACTTTCTCACAAATCATTCTTACAGTGGGATTCAAACCTGCAGCAGGGAGAGATTATAAGAATCTTTTATGGGTATCCGGTGAAGATAGGAAAGACCAGCCGAGGTCCAAGTGTTTTTATCGCTAGGATCTGCCGAGGTTCCGATTATAACACTTATACCGAGGGATGGAATTCCCTATCTGAACCGAATACCCATGATAGATTCTATTTCTTGCATATCAGAGAAATGTTGTGCGTTGACGCCGTTATCTACTAACATGTTTTCCTGCATACCGGATGTAACCTAGGGAAGATGGAAGTATCTAGCCCTGGAAAAATGACGGATATTCTTGTCCGGTGTGCAAGAAAAGAAGGTTTCACATTTGGCGTCTTTACCCTCTCAGCCGTGGAAGCGCCTTCGATGAATGAAGGAGATGAAGTGTATTATATACCTTATAAGTTACCCAGGAAACTCCTGCTCGGGTAACAATCTGTAATTGTTGTATACATGTATACAATGCATTATGTATGATGAATACAGTCATACAATTTGTAAATAAAATAGAAATAAAACCAATTGTTTTGATTATAATTTTAGAAGACATGATTAAAAAATGATGCACAGAAGACGATGAAGGATGATTGAAGATGGATACATTTTACATTTTTTCTCAAGTTTCTTCCCTGCAATCTCTCTAGGGTAGAATACAACCACTGTAAATCCCACTAGAGGCAGAAGGGTAGGACACGCCACACACCCACTTCATGTTTAATTCGTCATTTTTAGCTCTACTGGCCAAGGACCAGCAGAGCTTATGGGATGGTGTGTTGTCCGTTGTCCGTCAACTGTCCCTCCGTCCATCCGTTAACTTTTACCTCGTTAAGACGATAGGGCCTTCATATTCCATCCGATCTTTACCAAACTTTAACAGATTGTTAATATCAATGAAAGCTCGGACAGGTTGGAAAACCAGCCAGATGGACCAGTAACAGCAAAGTTATGGCCCTTGATTTAGTTAAAAATGCTATATTTTGCCTTGTTGAGA
Organism: Cyrtodaria siliqua; assembly: GCA_037043455.1. Classification (NCBI taxonomy): domain Eukaryota; kingdom Metazoa; phylum Mollusca; class Bivalvia; order Adapedonta; family Hiatellidae; genus Cyrtodaria; species Cyrtodaria siliqua. Next base: position 32,047 of record JAWPHD010016596.1, read on the forward strand.
CGATCAGGCCTTCATTTTTCATTTGATCTTTACCAAACTTTACCAGATTGTTAATATCAATGAAAGCTCGGATAATTTCGAAACCAGCCAGATCGGACCGGTAACAGCGGAGTTATGCCTCTTGATTTAGTTAAAAATTATGTATTTTGCCTTGTTAAGACGATAGGGCCTTCATTTTTCATCCAGTCTTTACCAAACTTGACCAGATTGTTAATATCAATGGAAGCTTGAACAAGTTCGAAAAACCAGATATATTGAATCGGGAACATCAGAGTTATTTGCCCTTGAATTATTAAAAATGCCATTTTCAGCCTTGGGAACACTCTAGCGCCCTCATTTTGTATTCGATCTTTCCCAAACATTGGCCAGATTGTTTATATCAATGAAAGCTCAGACGAGTTTGAAAACCAACCAGATCGAACCAGTAACACCGGAGTTATGGCTCTTTTTCAATATTTGGTAATGTACACTGGAAACCCCAGGGGTCGTCGTTCAAATCTCACTGGAGGCATATTTTTATGCCCCCTAAGGGTGGCATATAGAAGTGAACTGTCTGTCCGTTGGTCGGTACAATCGTGTCAGCTTCATAACTCCGACAATAATGGTCGGATTTTCAAAAAACTTCGCACAATTGCTCACCACAACAAGACGACGTGTCACGCAAAAAAACCAGGTCCGTGGCTCCAAAGTCAAGGTCACACTTAGAGGTCAAAGGTCAAAATCCGTTCGTCTGAACACTCGTGTCCGCTTCATGACTCTGACAATAATGGATGGATTTTCAAATAACTTCGCACAATTGCTCACCACAAGACGACGTGTCGCACACAAAAACCAGGTCCGTGGCTCCAAAGTGAAGGTCACACTTAGAGGTCAAAGGTCAAAATCCTTTCGTCTGTACACTCGTGTCCGCTTCATTACTCTGACAATAATGGATGGATTTTCAAATAACTTCGCACAATTGCTCACCACAACAACTATCCAGCTGGCTTGCGGAACGTCGGTGGTTCTACCCAGGTGCCCGCCCGTGCACGAAAATTGCCCGGAGGGGCACCTGGGGTCTTCCTCCACCGGTGGAAGCTGGAAAGTCGCCATATGACCTTAGCTGTTGGTGCGACTATAAAATCCAATTCAATTCAATTCAACACAACAAGACGTGTCGCGCACAAAATCCAGGTCCGTGGCTCCAAGGTCAAGGTCACACTTGGAGATCAAAGGTCAAAATCCGTTTGTCTGTACAATCGTGTCCGCTTCATAACTCTGACAATAATCGACAGATTTTCAAAAAACTTCGCCCAATTGCTCACCACAACAAGACGTCGTGTCGCGTGTCGCGCACAATTTCTTTTTTTTTTTATAATTTTTAATTTTTAATTTTTTTTAAATTTTTTATTTATATATTTTTTTTATATTTTATTTAATTCGTTATTTTTTAAAAACAATTTTTTTAATTTTTTTTTTTTTTTTTTAATAATTTTTTTTTTTTTAAATATTTCTTTTTCTTTTTGAATAATCTTTTCTTTTTTTTTAAATATATATATATATATATTTTAATAACCTTTAAATATATCCGTTGGTTTCATATTGCTCCAAGGCCAAAGTCACACTTACAGGTCACTTCGGGGGTCATTTGTCACTTACTGTGACATTTCTTGTTGTTTTTGTTTTTCGTTTTCATAAGAAACCTTGGTTCAATTTTTAGCTCTACTGATCAGAGATCAGCAGAGCTTATGCCGTGGTGCGGTGTCCGTCCGTCTGTCTGTCTGTAAACTTTTTTTTGAAGCAACTACTCTGAAAGTACTGAATGGATTTTCATCAAACTTTACAGAAATGTTGCCCATGAAGTCTAGTTGATCCTAGCAAAAATTCATGTTGATGTGAAATCCAAGATGGCCGCCAAATCTAAGTGATATTGATATGGGACTTTTTCTAAAATGATCAGCATGACATGATGTTGGTTCTTGTCGAAAATCGTTTTGATTCGACGTTAAACATGGCTGCCAGCCGCCATCTTTGTTTACATAGAGTTATATAATGAAAACTTGTAGCGACTCCTTCTCTGAAACTACTTGACGGATTTTCATAAAACTTCACAGGAATGTAGCTCTTGATGTCTAATTGATCCTAGCAAAATTTCAGGTCGGCCGGAAATTCAAGATGGCCGCCACGGCTAAAAATAATTTTTCAAAATACAAGTTTGTAGTGACTACTTCTTGAAAACAATAAGTGATATTGATATGGGACTTTTTTTAAAATGATCAGCATGACATGATGTTGGTCCTTGTCAAAAATCGTTTTGATTCGACCTTAAACATGGCTGCAGCTGCCATCTTTGTTTACATAGAGTTATATAGTAAAAACTTGTAGCGACTACTCCTCTGAAACTACATGGCGGATTTTCATGAAACTTTACAGGAATATTGCTCTTAATGTCTTATTGATTCTAGAAAAATGTCAGATCGGCCAGAAATTCAAGATGGCCGCCACAGCTAAAAATAGATTTTTAAAAAATAAGTTTGTAGTGACTACTTCTTGAAAACTATAAGTGATATTGATATGGGACATTTTCTAAAATGATCAGCATGACATGATGGTTATCCGAGTCGAACATTATTTTGATTCGACGTTAAACATGGCTGCCAGTGGCCATCTTTGTTTACATAGAGTTATATAATGAAAACTTGTAGCGATTACTCCTCTGAAACTACATGACGGATTTTCATGAAACTTCACAGGAATGTAGCTCTCGATGTCTCATTGATCCTAGCAAAATTTGAGATCGGCCGGAAATTCAAGATGGCTGCCACGGCTAAAAATAGATTTAAAAAAATGTTTGTAGCGACTACTTCTTGAAAACTATAAGTGATATTGATATGAGACTTTTTCTAAAATGATCAGCATGACATGATGGTAATTCGAGTCGAACATTATTTTGATTCGACGTTAAACATGGCTGCCAGTGGCCATCTTCGTTTACATAGAGTTATATAATGAAAACTTGTAGCGACTACTCCTCTGAAACTACTCGACGGATTTTCATGAAACTTCACACGAATGTTGCTCTTGATGTCTAATTGATCTTAGCAAAATTTCAGGTCGGCCGGAAATTCAGGATGGCCGCCATGGCTAAAAATAGATTTTTAAAAAATAAGTTTGTAGCGACTACTTCTTGAAAACTATAAGAGATATTGATATGGGACTTTTTCTAAAGTGATCAGCATGACATGATGGTTATCCGAGTCGAACATTATTTTGATTTGACGTTAAACATGGCTGCCAGTGGCCATCATTGTTTACATAGAGTTATATAATGAAAACTTGTAGCAACTACTCCTCTGAAACTACTTGACGGATTTTCATGAAACTTCACAGGAATGTAGCTCTTGATGTCTTATTGATCCTAGCAAAATTTCAGGTCGGCCGGAAATTCAAGATGGCCGCCACGGCTAAAAATAGATTTTTAAAAAATAAGTTTGTAGCGACTACTTCTTGAAAACTATAAGTGATATTGATATGGGACATTTTCTAAAATGATCAGCATGACATGTTGTTGGTCCTTGTCGAAAATCATTTTGATTCGACGTTAAACATGGCTGCCAGCGGCCATCTTTGTTTACATAGAGTTATATAGTAAAAACTTGTAGCGACTACACCTCTGAAACTACATGGCGGATTTTCATGAAACTTTACAGGAATATTGCTCTTAATGTCTTGTTGATTCTAGAAAAATGTCAGATCGGCCAGAAATTCAAGATGGCCGCCACAGCTAAAAATAGATTTTTAAAAAATAAGTTTGTAGCGACTACTTCTTGAAAACTATAAGTGATATTGATATGGGACATTTTCTAAAATGATCAGCATGACATGTTGTTGGTCCTTGTCGAAAATCATTTTGATTCGACGTTAAACATGGCTGCCAGCGGCCATCTTTGTTTACATAGAGTTATATAATGAAAACTTGTAGCGACTACTCCTCTGAAACTACTTGACAGATTTTCATGAAACTTCACAGGAATGTAGCTCTTGATGTCTAATTGATCCTAGCAAAATTTCAGGTCGGCCGGAAATTCAAGATGGCCGCCACGGCTAAAAATAGATTTTTAAAAAATAAGTTTGTAGCGACTACTTCTTGAAAACTATTAGTGATATTGATATGGGACTTTTTTTAAAATGATCAGCATGACATGATGTTGGTCCTTGTCAAAAATCGTTTTGATTCGACCTTAAACATGGCTGCCAGCGGCCATCTTTGTTTACATAGAGTTATATAGTAAAAACTTGTAGCGACTACACCTCTGAAACTACATGGCGGATTTTCATGAAACTTTACAGGAATATTGCTCTTAATGTCTTATTGATTCTAGAAAAATGTCAGATCGGCCAGAAATTCAAGATGGCCGCCACAGCTAAAAATAGATTTTTAAAAAATAAGTTTGTAGCGACTACTTCTTGAAAACTATAAGTGATATTGATATGGGACATTTTCTAAAATGATCAGGATGACATGATGGTTATCCGAGTCGAACATTATTTTGATTCGAAGTTAAACATGGCTGCCAGTGGCCATCTTTGTTTACATAGAGTTATATAATGAAAACTTGTAGCGATTACTCCTCTGAAACTACTTGATGGATTTTCAAGAAACTTCACAGGAACTTCACAGGAATGTAGCTCTTGGCGTCTAATTGATCCTAGCAAAATTTGAGATCGGACGGAAATTCAAGATGGCTGCCACGGCTAAAAATAGATTTAAAAAACAAGTTTGTAGCGACTACTTCTTGAAAACTCTAAGTGATATTGATATGGGACTTTTTCTAAAATGATCAGCATGACATGATGTTGGTTCTTGTCGAAAATCGTTTTGATTCGACGTTAAACATGGCTGCCAGCGGCCATCTTTGTTAACATAGAGTTATATAATGAAAACTTGTAGCGACTACTGCTCTGAAACTACTTGACGGATTTTCATGAAACTTCACAGGAATGTTGCTCTTGATGTCTAATTGATCCTAGCGAAATTTCAGGTCGGCGGAAATTCAAGATGGCCGCCACGGATAAAAATAAATTTTCAAGATACAAGTTTGTAGCGACTACTTCTTGAAAACTATAAGTGATATTGATATGGAACTTTTTCTAAAATGATCAGCATGACATGATGGTTATTCGAGTCGAACATTATTTTGATTCGACGTTAAACATGGCTGCCAGTGGCCATCTTCGTTTACATAGAGTTATATAATGAAAACTTGTAGCGACTACTCCTCTGAAACTACTTGACGGATTTTCATGAAACTTCACACGAATGTTGCTCTTGATGTCTAATTGATCTTAGCAAAATTTCAGGTCGGCCGGAAATTCAAGATGGCCGCCATGGCTAAAAATAGATTTTTAAAAAATAAGTTTGTAGCGACTACTTCTTGAAAACTATAAGAGATATTGATATGGGACTTTTTCTAAAGTGATCAGCATGACATGATGGTTATCCGAGTCGAACATTGTTTTGATTTGACGTTAAACATGGCTGCCAGTGGCCATCTTTGTTTACATAGAGTTATATAATGAAAACTTGTAGCAACTACTCCTCTGAAACTACTTGACGGATTTTCATGAAACTTCACAGGAATGTTGCTCTTGATGTCTAATTGATCCTAGCAAAATTTCAGGTCGGCCTTAAATTCAAGTTGGCTGCCACGGCTAAAAATAGATTTTCAAAAAACAAGTTTGTAGCGACTACTTCCTGAAATCAAAATCAATCAGTAGAGCTTCAAGGTCATTGACCTCTTGTTTTGAAAGTTTCGGGCAAAAAACAGCTTTTTAACTAAATGAAGGGCCATAACTAAAGAATCTGGTAAAGTTTGGTAAAGATCAGATGAAAAATGAAGGCCCTTCCGTATTAACGAGGCAAAATATAGCATATTTAACTAAATCAAGAGCCATAATTCCTATGTTACTGGTCCGACTGGTCCAACATAGAGCTAAAAAAATTGAAAAAAATAATAATAATAATTGAAAAAAAAAATTAGAAAAAAAAATTAAAATTAAAAAAAAAAATCAAACAATCAAAATCAAAGACATAAGTAAATAAAAAAAAATAAAAAAATAAAAATGATATGAAAAAGAAAGTCATAAAAGCTGCTAAAGTTTGGCAAAGATCAGATGCAAAATGAAGGCCTATCGTATGACGAGGCAAATTATAGCATTTTTAACAAAATCAAGGGCCATAACTCCTCTGTTACTGGTTCGATCTGGTTGGTTTTCGAACTTGACCAAGCTTTCATAGGCATTAACAATGTGATAAAGTTTGGTAAAGATCGGATGAAAAATCTTAACGAGGCAAAATATAATTTTGAACTAAATCAAGGGCCATAACTCCGCTGTAACTGGTCCGATATGAATGGTTTTCGAACTTATCTGAGCTTTCATTGATATTAACAATCTGATAAAGTTTGGTAAAGATCGGATGAACAATGAAGCCCCTATCGTCTTAACGAGGCAAAATATAGCATTTTTAACTAAATCAAGGACCATAACTCCGCTGTTACTTGTCCAATATGGCTGGTTTTCGAACTTGTTCGAGCTTTTAATAACATTAACAATCTGATCAAGTTTGGTAAAGATCGGATGAACAATAAAGCCCCTATCGTCTTAACGAGGCAAAATATGGCATTTTTAACTAAATCAAGTACCATAACTCCGCTTTTACTAATCCGATATGGCTGGTTTTCGAACTTATTCGAGCATTCATTGATATTAACAATCTGATAAAGTTTGGTAAAGATCGGATGAACAATGAAGCCCCTATCGTCTTAACGAGGCAAAATATAGCATTTTTAACTAAATCAAGGGCCATAAATCCGCCGTTACTGGTTCGATATGGCTGGTTTTCAAACGTGTTTGAGCTTGCAATGACATTAACAATCTGATAAAGATTGGTAAAGATCGGATGAACAATCAAGTCCCTATCATCTTAACGATGCAAAATATAGCATTTTTAACTAAATCAAGGGCCATAACTCCGCTGTTACTGGTCCGATATGGCTGGTTTTCAAACTTGTCCAAGCTTTTATTTATATTAACAATGTGGTAAAGTATAGTAAAGATAGGATGAAAAACGATGACCCTATCGTCTTAACGAGGCAAAATATAGCAATATAGCATTTTTAACTAAATCAAGGACCATAACTCCGCTGGTACTGGTTCGATCTGGCTGGTTTTCGAACTTGTCCGAGCTTTCATCGATATTAACAATGTGGTAAAGTATAGTAAAGATAGGATGAAAAACGATGACCCTATCGTCTTAACGAGGCAACATATAGCAATATAGCATTTTTAACTAAATCAAGGACCATAACTCCGCTGTTACTGGTCCGATCTGGCTGGTTTTCGAACTTGTCCGAGCTTTTATTGATATTAACAATGTGGTAAAGTATAGTAAAGATAGGATGAAAAACGATGACCCTATCGTCTTAACGAGGCAAAATATAGCAATATAGCATTTTTAACTAAATCAAGGACCATAACTCCGCTGTTACTGGTCCGATCTGGCTGGTTTTCAAACTTATCCGAGATTTTATTGATATTAACAATCTGTGCAAGTTTGGTAAAGATCAATTAATAAATAAAGGTGCTAGAGTGTTCACAAGGCAGAAAATGGAATTTTTCAGAAAAAAACAAAGGCCATAACTCTGGTGTTACTGACCCAATTCAGCTGATTTTCGAACTTGTATTAACAATCTTTGCAAGTTTGGTAACGATCAAATAATAAATGAAGGTGCTGGAGCATTCACAACGCAGAAAATAGCATTTTTCAGAAAAAACAAGGGCCATAACCCCGGTGTTACTGGTCCGATTTAACTGATTTTCGAACTTCTTCGAGCTTTCATTGATATTAACAATCTTTGCAAGTTTGGTAAAGATCAAATAATAAATGAAGGTGCTAGAGTGTTCACAAGGCAGAAAATGGCATTTTTCAGAAAAAACAAGGGCCATAACTCTGGTGTTACTGACCTTATTCAGCTGATTTTCGAACTTGTCCAAGCTATAATTAGTATTAACAATCTGTGCAAGTTTGGTAACGATCAAATAATAAATGAAGGTGCTAGAGCATTCACAAGGCAGAAAATAGCAATTTGCAGGAAAAACAAGGGCCATAACTCCGGTGTTACTGATCCGACTTGTCCGAGCTTTTATTGATATTAACAATCTTTGCATGTTTGGTAAAGATCAAATAATAAATGAAGGTACTAGAGTGTTCACAAGGCTTAATATGGCATTTTTCAGCAAAACAAGGGCCATAACTCCGGTGAAATTAATCCGATCTGGCTGGTTTTCGAACTTGACTGAGCTCTCATTGATATTAACAACCTGTTAAAGTTTGGTAACGATCGGATGAACAATGAAGGCCCTAGAATGGTAACAAGACAAAAGTTAACTACGGAAGACGGACGGACGGACGAACGACGGACAACTCGCCATCCTATAAGCTCTGCTGGCCCTTGGCCAGTAGAGCTAAAAACAAGTTTGTAGCGACTGCTTCTTGAAAAAATTATGGGACTTTTTCTAAAATGATCAACATGACATGATGTTGGTCCTTGTCGAAAATCGTTTTGATTCGATGTTAAACATGGCTGTCAGCGGCCATCTTTGTTTACATAGAGTTATCTAGTAAAAACTTGTAGCGACTACTCCTCTGTAACTACTCAACGGGAATGTTGCTCTTTATGTCTAATTGATCCTAGCAAAATTTCAGGTCGGCCGGAAATTCAAGATGGCCGCCACGGCTAAAAATAAAATTTCAAAAAAACAAGTTTGTAGCGACTACCTTTTGAAAACTATAAGTGATATTGATATGGGACTTTTTCTAAAATGATCAGTATGACATGCTATTTATCCTTGTCGAAAATTATGCTGAAAATTATGCTAAAGTGACGTAATACTATTAACGGCCTGTTTGATGTGGGAGTGAAAACTGTACTTTTATTTGATAGTGCAAGCAAACTGACACGCAGGCGGGAAAGATAAAAAAGAAAGGTTGGGGATGTTGATTTCATTTGTATTTGCTTTTCAGAAACAATGAAGTCAGCGGGTTGTAAATCAAAAATAAATATAAAAATGTTTCTGCAAGGTTTTCCCAAAGTATAACACCTACGCTCAACCTACAACATACTTCCCATCGCTTATCTGGCTATCAAAATCAATCAGTAGAGCTTCAAGGTCATTGACCTCTTTTTTTTTTCTTTTTTTTTTTTTATTCAATTTTTTATTGATATTTTTTTCTTTGAATTTCTTGAATTTTTTTTTTTTACATTTTTTAATTTAATTTTTCTCATAAGAAGCCTTGGTTCTTTTTTCTTTAATTGGGAGCTAAGTAGGCACCCTTATTGGATCAGTTTTACATAGAGTTATAATAATAATAATATTCTTTATTTCCTTCATATAGAAGATTCACAAAGTAGACAGATAACCAATTACAAATTAAGTACACAAACAAAACAAGGACGTATAAACATGTTGGCAGTTATATATTCAAAATCAAACAAAAATCAAATCTGTGCCAGGAACTGGCGCTGATGCATTCATATTATATAATTATGTTTACACTGTTACGTATATATTTTAACCACACCCAATGCATGCACCTAAATATCATACCATAAAACCATACCATAAAACCGGTCTATTTCATCTGAGAGAAGTATTTGCAATTTTTTTATTTATTTTTTTTATTTATTTTTTTCTCATAAGAAGCCTTGGTTCTTTTTTCTTTAAAGGGAATGTAGCGACACAGCCAAACAAGCTCTATTATTGAGAGTTCTGAAAAACTTGGAAAAAGTTGAAAGAATTATCAAAATCGGATGATAAACAAAAAAAATATGACCATTTAAAGGTGTTCTAAAACGGATATGGGAGCCGCCATTTTAGAACTATGTGAATCTCCTATATGAAGGAAATAAAGAATATTATTATTATTATTATAACTATGTAAAACTGATCCAATAAGGGTGCCTTCTAAGCTCCCAATTAAAGGGAATGTAGCGACTCTTTAGTATTGAGAGTTCTGAAAAACTTGAATAAGGGTGAACAATTGTAATACTTAATGGCAATAATGCTTTATATGACCAGTAAACATTTTTGCATTCATTTGCAATGATTTTCTTCGTTTTAAACGATATTTATCAATATTCCATATATGGTAATATGGAAATATGATGTCATAGTTCTAAATTATCGTTCAATTCAGTGATTATAGTTTTATATGTTTTACCATTCACTTGCTTTTTCCAGCACATGACTCACAGACGCCATCTTGTTTATCATGCATTCAAGGTGTTCATGATGACACCGCGTATGCAAACGTGGCTCCAGTGTAAATGGAGAATCTACTATAGAATTTGCAGCAAGTCTGATGTTCTGCAAATTAGAAGGTTCTAGGCCCTTTCTCCATATTTTATCTTAATGTAAATGGAGCATGGGTCTGGCATGTTCATGCCTGTTGCCGTATAACCTGTCATGTTTTGGTGCGCCATACAATCCAATTCAATTTAATTCTTCCCTGCATATGAATTATGAAGAGCATAATTTAAAGTACATAGTACTTCTCTTTCTTCCGTTTCTTTTTCGAAGAATTAAAACATGAAGATTTGTATCAATAAATTTTCTCTGCTGGCCATAGGCCAGTGTACTGGCTTAACGCTGACCATTAGTACATTGCTATGAATGCTATAACCTTGTAAATGGTTACAGATTTATCCCAAATAACTAATAAAAGGTGTGTTTTATTAAGACAGTGGACAGATTTGTCAATGGCAAAATTTGACATGCATAACATAGTTATTGCACTTTTATATCGAAGAAATAAAAGAACACAGTTCAGCTTGTGATTGCATTAGGTCATTCCATTAACACATATCCAGGACTCCAGGAAGACAGTTTAATAAACATCTATTGGTGTACCATATATTCATAAATTTGGTTCTTTGAACTCAATTTTGCATCTATGGGTGGGTGTTTAATTTCAAAAGTGACATCCTGGGTCCTATGTATGTTTTAATGGAATAGTCCTTAATTTTAGTAAACAATTTTGACTTGTTCACCAATTTAAAGTTTTGTAATAAATACTATCTTGGACCAGTCTGACAGTGAGAGAAATCAGTGCACGTGATACAGAGTTGTTGCCCTTGATATAAGTAAACCTGACAGAGAAATCAGTGCACGTGATACAGAGTTGTTTGCCCTTGCTATAAGTAAAACTGACAGTGAGAGAAATCAGTGTACGTGATACAGAGTTGTTGCCCTTGATATAAGTAAAACTGACAGTGAGAGAAATCAGTGCACGTGATACAGAGTTGTTTGCCCTTGATATAAGTAAAACTGACTGTGAGAGAAATCAGTGCACGTGATACAGAGTTGTTGCCCTTGATATAAGTAAAACTGACAGCGAGAGAAATCAGTGCAAGTGATACAGAGTTGTTTGCCCTTGATATAAGTAAAACTGACAGTGAGAGAAATCAGTGCACGTGATACAGAATTGTTGCCCTTGATATAAGTAGAACTGACAGTGAGAGAAATTAGTGCACGTGATACAGAGTTGTTTGCCCTTACTATAAGTAAAACTGACCGTGAGAGAAATCAGTGCACGTTATACAGAGTTGTTGCCCTTGATATAAGTAAAACTGACAGTGAGAGAAATTCGTGCACATGATACAGAGTTGTTTGCCTTTGATATAAGTAAAACTGACCGTGAGAGAAATCAGTGCACGTGATACAGAGTTGTTGCCCTTAATATAAGTAAAACTGACCGTGAGAGAAATTAGTGCACGTGATACAGAGTTGTTGCCCTTGATATAAGTAAAACTGACCGTGAGAGAAATCAGTGCACGTGATACATAGTTGTTGCCCTTGATATAAGTAAAACTGACAGTGAGAGAAATTCGTGCACATGATACAGAGTTGTTTGCCCTTGATATAAGTAAAACTGACCGTGAGAGAAATCAGTGCACGTGATACAGAGTTGTTGCCCTTGATATAAGTAAAACTGACAGTGAGAGAAATTCGTGCACATGATACAGAGTTGTTTGCCCTTGATATAAGTAAAACTGACCGTGAGAGAAATCAGTGCATCTGTTACAGAGTTGTTGCCCTCGATATAAGTAAAACAATGGATTGTGGATCATATGGATGGAGGGAGGTATACAGTAATGGTTCTACCCAGGAATAATGGGGTGGTCAGCCTCTGCCACAAATATTTTATCGTCATACATAGTCTAAAATGTGCTGAAAAATGATGTTAAACACCAAACAAGCAAAATCAGACATTAGTAAATGGTGTCGGAAAATCTTGTCCAAACTTAAAGAATGTTTGGTATAAAGATATTAGAACATATCGAAGATGAGCGTAAAAGTTCCATAATTTGAAGAGTTGTGGCCCATTATTATGTCAAAATAAGTAAATTTCAGGTTGTTTACATAATAACGAGACAAACAGATATTACAATTTAACCACATTTGTTTGCTTCAAAATAATCTTGGTTGATTTGACATCGAGAAAAATCTGGAATACAGTACAGAGTTAGTACCCTTGATTAAGAAAAAGAAGTGAATTTTAGCTTGTTATGCAATAAATGTAGTAAATAATCATTCATCAAATTTGGTATGCAGGTTTTTGTACCATAAAAATGTTGGATGAGTTGACATTTGTAATAACCTATATGTTGCAGAGTTATTGCCTTGATAATGAGTATATTTATATTTAGCTCGCCTGAGCTGACAGCTTAAAGTTAGCTATTTGGACCTAACTTTGTCAGTCCTTCTTTTCAGTCAACTTTTGTTTCAAATGACACCTCTGAGACTGCTGGACAGACCTTGATGAAACTTCACATGATGCATCCTAGGACGTTCAAACTGTTCAACACCATTGCCAAATAAGATCGCTATTAACATAGTCCCCGTGTGGTTTCCGGGGTAGAATACAACCACTGCAAACACAGCGTCACATGCAGAGGAGTAGGACCCCCCCCCCCCCCCCCCCCTCCCCCCATTCATATTCATTTTGTCATTTTTTGTTCATGCTCATTAAAGGTCTTCATCATGACCCCTGCATTGTTTCAGGTGCCATCTCGCTCACATCACTAAGAGCAGTGGCAGAAAATCAATAAATGTGGCTCCAACGTAAATGGAGTGTCTACAATAGAATTTGCAGCAACTCTGCAGTTCAGAGTGAAAAGGTCCTAGACCCATTCTCCATATTTTATCTCGATGTCCATGTTAGACGCCATATAACCGTTCATGTGTTGGTGCGCCTTAAAACCCAATTCAATTCAATTCTTAACATTTAGTAAAATATTTTTCTGAAACCACAAAGCTCAGCTCGTTTGTAGCTTTATTTTTTGATCCTCAACCAAGTTTGTTAAAATGGTGACCCTTGTTTGACCCCGCTCTCTGGGTTTACATAGACTTCCATAGGCAAAAAACTGAAAAATGAATGTAACATAATAAAGTCCTGCATTGACTTTGTGAAATAGATCGTAAGGAGTAACTTTGTCTGTCATCAAGGTCAATGTGACTGTTAATGATAAAAAAATTCCGCTCAATAACTTGCGAAGAATTGCACACACTATAAACTTTATTACTTGATTGTCGTTTTGACACATTATGACAATAGGGCCTTGGTTTTTCATCTGATATTTATCAAACTTTGCCAGATTGTTGATTTCAATGAAAGCTCGGACAAGTTAAATAAGAGGTCCAAAAGGGTCTGTGGACGCTCTACTGGCTAAAAATAAGGGGCCATAATTCTGTCAAAGACCGTTCAACCGGAACATGGCGATACTATACGCAACTAGGCTTGGAACTGATCATCCATGCCAACTTTCGTTGAAATCCGGCCAGTTCAGGTTCAGGAGAACTATCCAGACAAAGTTTGTGTATTAAAACTTTTAAAGGGCCATAACTCTGACAAAAATTATTCAACTGAAACACGGCGATGATATGCACAACTAGACCTGGAACTGATCATCCCCAAAAGTTTTCGTTTAAATCCGGCCAGGGGTTCAGGAGAACTAGTCAGGACAAAGTGTGTATTAAAATCTTTAAAGGGCCATAACTCAACAAGAAGCATTCGACCGGAACACGGTGACGATATGTGCAACTAGGCTTGGTACAGATCATCCCTGCAAAGTTTCACTGAAATCCGGTCAAATGAAGGCCCTATCGTCTTAACGAGGAAAAATATAGCATTTTTAACTAACTCAAGGGTCATAACTCCGCTGTTACTTGTCCTATCTGGCTGGTATTCGAACTTACCCGAGCTTTATTGATATTAACAATCTGGTAAAGTTTGGTAAAGATGGGATGAAAAATGAATTCCTATCGTCTTAACGAGGCAAAACATAGCATTTTTAACGACATCAAGGGCCATAACTCCGCTGTTACGGTCCGAACTGGCTGGTTTACGAACTTGTCTGAGCTTTCATTGCTAGTAACAATCTAATAAAGTTTGGTAAATATCGGATGAAAAATGAAGGCCCTATCGTCTTAACGAGGCAAACATAGGATTTTTAACTTAATCAAGTGCCATAACTCCGCTATTACTGGTCCAAACTGGCTGGTTTACGGACTTGTCTGAGCTTTCATTAATAGTAAAAATCTAATAAAGTTTGGTAAAGATCGGATGAAAAATGAAGCCCCTGTCGTCTTAACGAGGCAAATATAGCATTTTTAACTTAATCAAGGGCCATAACTCCGCTGTTACTGGTCCGAACTGGCTGGTTTACGAACTTGTCTGAGCTTTTATTGATATTAACAGTCTGATAAAGTTTGTTAAAGATCGGATGAAAAATGAAGGCCCTATCGTCTTAACGAGGCCAACTATAGCATTTTTAACTAAATCAAGGGCCACAACTCCGCTGTTAATGGTCCGATCTGGCTGGTTTTCGAACTTAACCGAGCTTTCATTGATATTAACAATCTGGTAAAGTTTTGTCAAGATCGGATGGAAAAGAGATACAAGTTAAAGGACGGACGGATGTCCGGACGACGGACAACTCGCCATCCCATAAGCTCTGCTGACCTTTGACCAGTAGAGCTAAAAACAGCTAGATCAGATGATTAACACTGAGTTATGGCCCTCGATTTTGTAAAATAGGCTATATTATGTTTCGTTAAGACAATAAGACTTCATTTTTCATCTGACCCTTACTAAACTTGGCGAGATTGTTGATTTCAATGAAAGCCGGGACACGTTTGAAAACCAGCTAGATCGGATCAGTAACACTAGAGTTATGGCCCTTGATTTAGTTAAACATGATATATGTTGCCTTGTTAAGATGGAATGGCCTTTAGGTTTAGCTCTACTGATGGAAGACGAAGGCCGAGGGGCATCAAACGTAGTTAAATATCGTATATTTTATCTCATTAAGACGATACTGTAAGGCCTTTATTTTCAATTTGATAGTTTCCAAACTTGGCAACAATGCAAGGTTGAACCTGTTTAAAAACCGTCTAGATCAGATTAGTAACACCAGAGTTATGGCTCCTGATATATTAACAACGCTGTATTTTGCTTTGTTAAATGTTTACCAACTACTTAATTTTTCATCTATTTTTCAGAATGTTAATATCGATAAAAGCCTTGGACCAGTTTGAAAACCAGCCATGTAACCCTACTTTATCTTATTCAGATTGTTGACATCATTAAACACTTGGACACGTTTGAAAACAAGATAGATCGGTCCGATCTTTACCACACTTCACCAGATTGTTACTATCAATGACAGCTCGGATAAATTTGAAAACCAACCAAACCAACCATATCAAATTAGTAACACCTGAGTTAGGACCTTTGTTTGGCCGGATTTCAGCGAAACTTTGCAGGGATGATCAGCACCAAGACTAGTTGTACATATCTTCACCGTGTTCCGGTTGAATGATTTTGTCGGGAGTTATAGCCCTTTAAAGGTTTTAATACACAAACTTTGGACTAGTTCTCCTGAACCCCTTTTGATCAGTACCAGGTCCAGTTGTGTGTATTCTCGCCATGTTACGGTTCATTGAGTTTTGGCGGAGTTATGACCCTTTAAGGGTTCGCCAATGTTCTGAAATGACTTTCCAGTGGGTGGGGTATTAGGTGTTGAAACCTAAATAACTAGAGAGTCTTAGAAATATGTAACACACCTTTCATATTAAACTTTGAGTATAATTCACTTTAGTCATAAGGAAAAATGTCAATATGTGGGTACTTAATTAGCGTGAACAAAAACAATAGGGTAAAGGACTTCCCTGCAAACAATATAATTATTGAACAAAATAATTATTTTTTGGCTTAGATTAAATGTATAGACAATGATTAACAATATGTTAGAGTATTAAGTCGAAATTCAAACCAGTTTTGCAGAAAAAAGTAAATGACTTCGTTGACACGTTGATAAAAATATGTAAACAAAAGTGGAACATGGATTATTGCCTAAATTGGTGTGAGAGACATCTATGCAGCAACGGAACATATATGTGAAACTTGAATATTACCCTAAGTAGATTGTTAAAACATTGAAGACAAATCAAATTACCTGTCAGGTAATCATGGATGTCGAGTTAAAGATTTTACGTTTTCTTGTTGTATTTTCAATGCTTCACCTCGCTGAACAAAATATGACCGATTAACCGATTACGATTCCTACGCCTATCATTTTTTAACGATGCATACTAGGGAAATCCGAATCGAATTTTCGAATTTATAATTACAAATTGTATTTTTCATTTTAAACAATATTCTTATCATTTGTGTTATAAATGTTGCAAGAAAACGAAGAAAATGAACCCTTGCCGTTATAAATACTAAAAATAAGAAATAAAAATGGCACTACTTTATGCAATTGTAGGTGTTATAAGGCATTCGTTCGTGAAAACTCGGATAATACCGGCTACGTTCGGAATCATACTTCATAGAAATAATCGAGATGTTGCGAATGAGAAGTTTCCGGAAATTAGAAAGTA
>JAWPHD010016597.1:0-49032 GCA_037043455.1 Cyrtodaria siliqua
CGCTAAAATTCCCAATTCCATGGGTATGGGTCATGTTCCCAAAATCATGAAAAAAAGCTTCTAATCTGTTCTATAATTGGCTTGTTCTATAACTGGCTCTTATTTCCTCTAATATTTATGTCTTCATACTGTCTAAAACAGTCTTGTACATTGTATATTATAATTATTTTAATGTTTATTTCTAGTCTGATAAGTGGTTTGAAATAACATGTACATTATTAGCATAAAGTATGAATATTTTGTGTAGAGATCTCGGTATTATGACCACAGCCTTGCTTTTTGTGTCCTGTCATGTATGAATGATTGGATAGTCAATAATTTTATCACATCATAGGAAGTAAAGGTTTGTGGTTTGTGGCTAACCCCAAAACATCACACAGTAGTACTTTAAATATTAAGGTGAAAACAACTCATGTGCACCGGCGACATACTTGTACCATCCCTGTAATTAAAATAATTATTTGCCAGGTTATGCATACTATAGTAATTTGAGAACACGTCTTTCCAAGTAAAGCTTCACTTCTTACATGCATGTTTAATTAAATGGCAAATATTGCTATTTTCACTATGGAAAGCACTGGGAGACTCAGTTTTCTGTCTGATCCTGAAGGCAGGTATGATCGTCAGAGAGACTTCAGGTGATGCAGGGAGCCGTGAAGTAGAGAAATTGACTCATATACATGCATACAGAGTGTGCATAATAATGTATTAACACATGCAAAGAGTCAATCAGTACCAAATGGGGCATTTTGAGCTCACGTTCACCTTATTTTGGCCGCGATTTATCAGTCGCCCATGCAAACAGTAAATAGGTCTGAATGGTTGGCTGGATAATACACTGATGGGGAGCCTCGGCTGTCAAATGGTTCAGTGCATGCATTGAATACCAATACAATATGAGCATGGATTTTGATATCTTGTGATATGCAGCTTGTCTAAAAAGACATTATCCTACATAATCCTCTCCCAGGTTGCCGCTCAAAATGTAACCTTACACCTGTCAGACCGGTGTAAATAATCATTGTGTTTGGGCCTATTTATATCCGACTGTCAAATGCTCAGGTCTTATCGGGTAACAGTGACGAACTTTGTAAAATACTTAAATAATAATTTTAAATGTTTCTGAATAACACTACAAAGATATTACCAGTCGGGGCAGGGCATACAGGATATAAACATTTGTCAAAATGTAGAATAATACATTTTGTTTACTTCTTCAAAACAAGGACACTTGTTTGTCTGCTTTAGGGTGTGAAAGATTAAATTTCATAAAGCTACATTTTCATACTGTATTAATCTTTATACAAGTACATGACTGTCAACTGATGTTGTTGTCAGTATGTGATGGATGTTCGGAAGGAATTGGTATGTCTAAAGGTAGAATGAATCACATCCGGCGTATCATGTTGACGCACTTACACTATTGGATACCAGTATGCCACACTTAAGACACACACTCAGTATCTGTTGGCTCAAGAGGATGTTCTTCAGTTAGTTTGAATGGTAGTAAATTACCAAGAGTATACAGTAAGAGTGTCCATCACTTAGTATGCTAGCATACTCTCACATAGTTTGCTAGCATACTCGCACAATCCTGAAACATTGATGAAAATATCAATGTAAAAAATCCTACTAACAATCTCTGTAAACTTGCTGGTAGAGGTAGTGAAACCAGGGATGACATTATTTTCAGTCACACCTACATTCCAGTAAACATTCTAAAGTTTGGGACTGGTGAAATTGATAGATATACATGCACATAACTTTTATATCTCTGACAACAGCCATAAATAGTTACTTTATGAAGGTCAAGTTACCATTTCAAAGGTAAAATCATTAAAAAGGTGAGTCAGCTACGCCTAATGACGTATGGTGACAGGTGAGAGAGGAATGCAGTAACTTAAACTGTATACATACATGATGTTGGTCTAACTTGATGTAGAGGACATAATTATTAAAATGTTGATGTTGTTGACAGTAAATGAGATATAAAGCCCATATAATATTACAGGGTCTGTTATACCATCAGATCAAGGGTCAGGTATTGGTGAAGTGATCAGCTACTGTTATTTATGGTGAGGGCTGTACAACAACTACTGGGATGATCGGGGGTAACTTTTGTTGGAGAAATACTCAACCCCATCCAGAAACTTTTGTTGGAGAAATACTCAACCCCATCCAGAATGGATAGCATGGTGGTCTAAATTGTAGGACCTGGGTTCAGCCCTCACCGGCATCACACTTTTCCGTAGCCTCATTAGGGACATAAACTGGGTGATCCCATGTATCAGATAGCGTAGAATCACAGGAATCTGTATTTCCCGGATTCCCCAGGCCATACTTAATAGTTTGCTTGTTGTGCTCTGACCCAAAATGTTGGGGGGTAGGAAAGTAGAATTTTTTGTTGTACCCAATGATCGGAATCCCCTGGCAGTGGTGAAAGCATTTTACCAAACATTGTGTCCTCTCTGTATTATACATACAATCCGTTTTAATCTGTCAATAATTTTATGTTTTAAGTTTAGCATGATTAATAATAATATAATAAAAAAAAAAAAAAATGTGCACCTGATATTGGTGCCATTTGCGGCGTGATCCTGAAAAATGTAAAGACCCCCAAATGTTCAAAAAAAAAAAGGTTGGGTAGCTCGCTAGCTACCTTTTTAGTGGAAAGGTTGGCGCACAGCAAACCAAAATTATTTGATGGATGGCCTTATTTCTCTAACTAACTAGAATGTGTTGATGAGCGGTGAAACAACATAATTCCATTACCAAACCAGAATAAAAAAGTCATGTCTGACAAAACTGAACATGACTGATTATGTGTTGCTACATCAGTATACAAATTGTTCTCTTTTTTTTTTCAGTTGAAAAAACATGTAGAGTTTTAACAAGCTTCTGTGCACTTGAGATAAAATGTGCACTTGATTTAAAGTGCCTCAAAAGTTATTGCATACATTCTTATCATAATCAAGGCTATAGTCCTTGTTCACCCCTCCTTTTATGACATCAAACCCTTCCTTATGGAGGTATTAGAGCAACAATGTCCTATCAGCCCTCTTTTTGCTATATACAGGTGTTATGCCTTGTTGTGTATCTTCCTTATATATATTGATTACAGAGTATTCGTTTGTCCTTCTGCAACCTTGAGATTGCAAATCAGAATGATGTTAATATCTGTTAAAACATGCATAACAGTCATGCATTGTATGCAGTACACACATTTCAACCTCACAGTCTTCGACTTGGAGATTTTTCTCTTTCAAAAATTGAAATTATTTCGGGTGTATGCGCTGACCTGTAATCTTTTATCTAAAGTTATGATGTAAGTCAAATAAAGGAAAGTGTTTACTATCTTTTGTAAAAGATTTAATGATTAGAATAATACGCCCCCAGCAATTTACATTGATTGACACTTTACGCATTGTTTAGGTTCATTGGCGCTATATACCTTTTGACAAGAAAACAAATGAAATATGAAAGCCTAGCTTTTTTTACATATCAAAGTGGACAGTTAGCCATTTACTAAGACATGCCACAAACTTTTACTTTACCACAATCTTGTTGGAGTCATATATATATGACAGGGACCTTGCGCTGTGATCTAGTGGTAGAACATTGGATCCAGTATCTAAAATTTGTGGGTTCGATACTTGCCAGGGCTTTTTTTGGCCGATTTTTTAGCCGATATTCGGTCATATTCCCAATCGCCAAAAGTATGTTTTTTTTCCCCAATTTCTGGACGAAAATTCCCAATCCGAACCATTCGCGACATCTCGTACACTGCTTCGCAGCATGACTCGAATGTAATACGCAGGTTTCCATATTGGTTACGTCATACTAGAGTGACGCCTGTCAGATTCCCGCCAAAACGAATTTGCATTCAAAATCAAAGTTATCTTCAGCATTTTGCGATGCCATTTAGCCGATTGATCCATCTAAAGTTTATTTACGTGAAAGTAGTGACAAAACCTTCATCTGTATTGTATATAACAAACATGCAACGCAAATCATACATCAACACGTGTGGCAAGCGTCTATAATGTTTATGTAGCAACAGCTTAGCAACAGTGCACTATTTTCTGTGCCGTTGCCTTCCGGCTGACAGAATGTTAAGATTTTGAACATACCGAAGCGCTGTGATACACAAGAGGCGGGATCCCGAAGAATGACGGGATTGGCCGAGCATTCACGACTGAATCCGAACCTCAAAAAATAAGCTGAAGTCAAACAAAAATCGATCTTTTCTTAGTACGAAAGTATGGAGTACGAATCTACCGGAAGTGGTTTGTGTTCGGATATTTTTCGGATTTTATCGTAGGCGCCAACTATCTGATCTTGTAGATGGTTGTTTTTTCATTTTGAATAGGAAATACAATATTTACAAAGTGTCTGATTGATCCAGATTTCAATGATAAACAAATAAAACAAAAATGTCGCACAATTCCAAATATTACATAAACTTAAAAAAACAAGGTAAATCACGCATGATCGACTTATTATTCAAGCAAGCCGCACTGTCGTTACAATCAGTCACAGCTGCCGACATTGAGACCTCGTCTAAACCCAGTTCTAGTACAATTTCTGACCATGGTTAGTCTGTACCATCTAAAGAAACTGATTTCCCTTGTGAGGAGCCGTATGTGTACCTTTTCTTGCTCATTGAACTCCATGCAATTATACTTGAAAAAGTATTTATTAGTGAAATTTAGCTATGTTATTTTTCCCAGTTTGGAGTAAAATGCCGCTAAAATTCTCAATTCCAGGGGAATGGGTCAGGTTCCCAAAATCATGAAAAAAAGCCCTGCCTGCCATGACCATATGTGTTGTGTCCCTGAGCAAGACACTTTATCTGCATTTAGTATTGGTTCTACCCAGGAAGACATTGAGAGTGATTAAAATAAATTCAGAGCGCTTTCGTTACAATAAATGTAAAATAAATAAGTTTAACTAAAGAAAGATGATTACAGAGGAATCCTACTACGAAGTAGATTCCTACGGTTCTTCACATCCTCAGAACTTGGCAGTGACTGGTTTACATCTCAATCTAAAGACGAAGCAACGGCAGCGGGTGATTTGCTCAACGTCAAAAGAAAAATGTTCCAAAACGAAGTCTTGAACATGCAACCTTTGTCTTACAAGGCAAGCGCTCTGCCATTAGACCACTACGCCGCTAAATAGCAAAGGGATGTGTGTGATTTGTTTCCCAAGATTGAGGTGGATGTGCAGAAGTGGATTTGTCTTCTGAGAAAGGTCACGTCGATCCCATAATATCAACTTGAATAGTTGTGTAATGAAGGAAGTTCAAATTGCTCAAGTAATTGCTTTTGGTAAATTATGTGAAGCATGCTATCAAATTGTGGTTGTACAGTTTTGTGAGTAAGGGTATGAGGCAACACATTTATGGCACCTGGTCCTGTTCTTGGTGGACTACTGGGGAAATTATTGTTTTGCATTCCACCATGAAACAAGATAAAATTTGGTTGCATTTTTACCAGATTAGCTCATTAATGTAATATTAGCTCACATGACTCTGTGTAGGCCCATGATTTTCTTTTTGGTATGTACTGCCTCTTTAAAATTATGGTCTGGGTCTATGAAAAGACATGTCTTAAAATTAGAAACTTTCCATGGGACACATGCCCCTCTTTAGTGCTGTCAATCATACAAATAGACTAAATGAAAATTGTTTTCATATGGATGGACAGTTGGATGAATGAACAAGGACCATACTCACTCCACTTTCATGGCAGGGCATAACAATACACAAATTGTTCAGCTTTGTCCACATCAGCTGAGTTAGCTTTATTATCTAGTAACTGTATCATGCAGAATATGTCTTGAGAAATTCCAACAGTGTACTTGATTCACAATCGATCAAGATTAAACTCTCCAGACAGAAGAGTGCTAACAAACTCATAAAATTTCTCATAATTCACCTGCCTAATTGGTTTCAGTCTCAGACTTTCTCTTTCACATCATGTAGCAATAGGGCCACCTAGCTCATCAAAGGTGAATACTTAGCTGCTGGAGGCTAACAACAATTTTAAAACCTTGATTGGAGGGAATATTCTGATTCATAAAGATTTTATTATCATTTATGTGCTCTGGGGATACTGTCCTCATTGTGATGAGTAAGTCCTAAATTAAAAAAGTGTTTGGAGTTACCCGACCGACTCATTCAAATTGCCGCGACTCCAATTTTTTTTTGATCTTTGGAAGTCGGACATTTTTTTTTGTGTGGGTATTAAAGTGCTTCCTCATCGATACCTGCTGCTTTATGTATGGCCAATTAAGAAATGGTTTGTAAAACAGCATCAACCACTTGTAGCAAGTATAGGTGAATTGCTTAATGCAGACTTTAGGTACTTCTGACTTTTTCGGAAGGAAATTAAACATAATGTCATTTGGTTTTACTGTTGACACATGTTAAGGTTATATCGGGACAGCTACCTCAGAGGTTGAAGGATAAAGATTCCCATCAGACATAACAATGATAATAATAATAATTTCTTTATTTAACGAAGGTTAAAACACATTAAGTTATGCATATAAAATACATACACTTATTTTCAATGTGGCCTTCGAACAATAATGCTATAGAAGTTATAAATACATATAAAAACATTCATACTCATGCGCACACACCCATATACACAACAATACTACAAATCCTACAACTCATCGGTTAATACATTCATAATATTCTTAATTCATAACATGGCAGCAAGAGCCTTCGCTCCAATGAGTGGCAGAGGTCTGCAGCTCTAAATTACGATGTCATTCAATTCACAGAGCTACCAAGAGGCTGCTTTATAATTTGACCAAAATAAATGAGATGCCACAACGTTTTCTGCTAGTTGTTATGAATATAAAAATCCAGACCCAGTTATCATCTGATGTGGGGGAAAGTAAATAGTTATAATTGATTTGTACTGGGCTGTTTCCATTCTCACAGAGGTTCTCAGAATGTCGGAGCATCAACATAGTGATTACCACCTGTTTATGTTCTGTTGTTCTCATACTTGGTGGTGTGTAAACCAGGTTTGTGAATGAAGGTACTGTATGAAGGCAGGCTAGCTGATTTTCATTGACTAGAAGAAGTGGAGAAACATTCACTGGATATGGAAAAAAGCCAGTGGATTTATTTTCATTCTGCAGTAATGTTGTTTGAGCAAATAAATTTTAAGCATCTGGCATGTCTGCTTTCTGAAATGTGATAGCTGCACATGTGGTAACCCATAGAAGATCAGTGGCTCTCTGGGTACTGATAATATCACTAGAAAGATGGGATGATGTAACTGTGGTCACCCAATTTCTTGGGAATTTAAGCTGAATGCCCATACAAAATGATTTTTTTACATGGAATATAGAAGAAAAAAAAAGTAGCAATTACAAACATGTCCTGAAATTACTTCATAGGGCACACTTTTAAAAAGTTTACAATACATTCTTATATAATCTAAAACCACCTGGTATTAACAAAATGCTGCTCTAAAAAAATTGATTGGCAATAATCTCCATAGATTTCATCATTTGATATAAAACTAATTGGCAATCTGGTGGCAGCATACCTGTTAGCTGTCACTTTCTATGAGTAGATAATCTGATGATAGGATAACTGGTGGGGAGACTATTAGCCAGATGGGAGGGCTACTTACAGCTAATTTCTACCATTACTTGAAATAACTATCATATAACCCCCTAATTATTGATCCACACAATATTTTGGGATAGAATTAGTTTGACTGCTATTGTTTGAAAATGACACCCAGTATGAATAGTTTTAAAAATGGTGAAACACATTGAGAACATTGTATGCATATAGAATATGTATATAAACATTTCATATTAGCAAACAAATAAGGAACGAAAGTGGAATAATGACACATTATAATGCATGTTTCTGTAGAAGACTAAAATAGAATTTCCAACTATATAGAGGATCTTAAACGAGTTCCCATTTCATATAAGATTTATGAAACGAGTTATGAATTATTTTAATTTTAACGAGCCTTTCGACGAGTTAAAATTAAAAATAATAACGAGTTTCATAAATATTATATAGAATGGGAACGAGTTTAAGATCCTTTTTATCATAACATTGCAATCAAATTAGTAAAAATTAATTCAGATGGACATATAACCGCCACGACGTCAGACACACTTTAGTGCCAAAACGTCATAAAATATGTGACGCCGTAACGTCGCGTCTCACACATAACGTTGCTTATAAAAGAGTTTGTGTTTTACCTCTTTACAAAATAGCAGTTTACGCCAACTTTTTAACAAATCAACAACAATGTTTTGTATAACGTGCATTATTTTTGTAAGCTGTCACAAATAATATGACTCAGATCTGGGTGAATTTGTAATAAATAAAATAGTTTCAGTTAATAAACTTGCGTAGTGTTACAGGTTTAACTCAACCAATCAAAATCGTTCCAGGTTGTATTAAACGTGTGTCATACAATAGAATATTAAATGGGTGTTCGACACTGCTAACAAGTGACGTTATGTGATAAAGAAATATATGTGTGTTTTGACTGTTTTATATTACAGAGGTGAATCTGGTGCAGGTAAGACAGAAAACACCAAGAAAGTTATCCAATATCTCGCCCATGTTGCAGCCTCATCAAGGACCCAGCGTAGTTCTGTGTCCAACTATCATGTCCAGGTACGTATAGGGACAAGGTAACACATTAACACCATCTAGCATCAGCATTCATTCAGCTTCTTGCGGGTGCCCGAATATTCTATAAATATATATTAATATATTATATACCGGTACATGCTACCGAGGACTGGGAAAATTAACTGCTGCATTTCATTTCATTTGCTTAAAAGGCTAGATAGTATATTTTTGCAATTTTGCTAGTAGGATGTGTTTTGCTTTAAAAAAAATGCAGTTTTAGACAATTGTGTATATTGCAAGTGCATTAAGCTTGTTTTCATAACTGTTTAATAAAATTTAGATAATTCTTTCATCCTGTAGTGCTTCAGTATAGTTTCTGGGATAGTCTGAGCTGTATCCCGTCTGATATTTCTCTTTCATTAGTTTAAATCTGCGCTGCAAACAATTATAATCTGTTAAATTTTTGACCAAAGTGTTTGGAAATGTCACAGAACGTTGTCATTTATTTTCTTTTTATTTCATAGGAAGTAAATGTTTTGCTGATTTTGTTAACCTTTTCACATGGAAAGTACGTTTTTAGCTAGAGGATATAGTTGATGTCAAGGTAGATACAATAATCTGGTAATCTGGTCGAATATCTGCCAAGAAAATCAATTTAAACTTTCCAGATTAATAAGATAAATTCACTTTGTATTAGTTGCATTTATTTTGGTTACCTTTAATAGAGCAAAAACTAAATCATCTGTCATTCTCATGTTTCGGTTGCCTACCAGGTGTAGGTGAAACACTTTTAGCCTTCGTTTACATTGATAATAAATAGCACATCTATTAAAAAAAGAATATTTTTTGCATGCATTGGTTACTTTGGTGGTAACAATCACTTTTGGGATAAGGTTCCTTTTTCACAAGGGATTCCTATTCATGTTATAACTAACCCTTGAGTTCCGTGGAATAATATGCAAGTATCATTGACTGCCATTTATTCTGGAATTCTGCTGAATTTTTAAATCGGCCCTACTGTCCAATGTTAAAAGGAAGGCCCTCTCAGAATACTTGACCAATGGCTCCGTCTGGAATAAATGCCGCCTACGATTTTATAAAACTAGCCCATCTTTTATAACTTACAGAATGGCCCCAAGTGAACACTGGTATGATCACAAAAAAAACGCTCACCTTTACTTGCGCCATGACTTAACGTCGTCTTTTCTCAAACAACTCCTCGCATATCACAGATTGCCCAGCCATCTTTACTTAAATGAGGCAATGGTTTCGTTGATCCCCTATTTCTGTTGATCATTATTATATGTTGATGATTTCTCAAAGATTATTGAGTGTAAGTTATGCAATACTTGCATGTTGATTGCAGGGCGAAGACCGCATCATGGTATGTACGAGGACCGTTGTCGTACTTTCCGTTTGAAACTTTGTGTTGTAATTGTCAATCAGAGTTGCCCTGTTTTCTTGCTTCTTGGAATTTTTATTTTGTTATAATTGTTAATTTAATTTGAACGCATTATGGGAATCTTAGAAGAAAACAAAATGGATGCATTCTTTGATAAGCCTGAATGTTTTAAGACTAAAGATGCAAATTATACTTACACATCTATACTGTCTATTGATAATGCACAATATTACAAAAGAGAAAATTGCACTCCAAATGCTCATGTAAAAAAAGAGGGACATGCATTCATTGGATTTTTGTCCAACTGATTCCCATAAATGGGCTGACGTGTACTGTGGGTATGTATTTTTTCTATCGTGGAAACTACAGATTATACTCATTCACATAACTTGTTTTTATGTTAAGGCTGTAGAACAATCCAGGTTAGATTGTTTTCAAGATGAAACAAACCAAGTTGATTATATGAGATGAAAAGTATAAAAATAATGAAATGCTTTCTTTTGTCAAGATGGTGTAGTGTAAACAGTAATATGGTAGTATCTGTTTATTCAAATTTGGACAGGTGGTCTGCTACCACCACCAAAATATGGACCGTCACATATAGCCTAAAATATGCTGAAAATGACGTAAAACACAAATTCAGTTAGATTTAGACGGGGATTGCTCTATCACATTATTTATATTATTTTCAGATGGCTATAATAATTAAGTTAAATGTAAAAAAATGTAGAAATTTATTTCCGATTCAGGATGAAAAGAATTTTAAGCAAGTAAGATATCTTGAATCATCCAAGTCTGTGCACATAAGTTCTGTCACACTTCCCTTTCCCGCCCCCAATATAAAAGCACAAGTTAATTTTCCAACCCTTGTTTCCAATCCTTGAAAATCATACCGGTAAATGTTATCATCATCAAACCAAACCATACACAAACACTTATAAATGTACTCCTTTATCTTGTTATTTATCTCCTTGAGTTATAATATATATTGTCAAAACAGGATGTGTGAAAATAAATATTTAATTTCTCTGCAATTATAGTCCCCAACTGAAAGATTTGTAAGTAAAAGAAAGAAAGCATGCTCATTTGACCCAATATGATTGAATATTTAGTGGTTAATTTTGTCTAACAAACGAGAAGCAAACCGTAACAGTACAATATAGAAGTCGCAGATTTGATTTTGGCTAGGGTATTATAATTTATGTCGAGCTAGTTTCAGCTAGTTATCAGATTTGAATCACATGTAGTAAAAGTTATGTGAATGAGGATACGGATCACGGATCGTGTAGTTTCAACTGCTATATATGTGTACATGAAGGCAGCGACATCTACGTAGTTTATACTGTTCTGCAAAGTGAACACTCGACTTATTCAATTTTAGGTTGTAACAATATTCTTTCACCAGTATTAAAGAAATGGTTAACCTGTTTGAAAGTTTCTGTCTGCGATAAATTAATGAGGAAAAGGGGGAAAAAATCAAAGCATCTAATAAAAGCCAAATGATCTGAAAGAAGCCAAAGCTCACCGACTCAGACTGATATTGAGCTATGATATGACTTATCAAGGGAGATAATTCATTTTATATATAATTGAATGTTGTTTAACGGCTCATCAACACAGTATAGGTTATTTAGAGCCGCCCCAGAGAGAGGGGAAGGATACATAGGAATTTGGGAACTGTGCCCTACTCTTATTATCGAATAGATTCCTATGGTTCTTTAACGTGCTCGGAGGATAGACCGATACACGGGACCGCCCGGTTTACGTCCACATCCGACGGACGATGCTAAGGTGAAAGTGTCTTGCCCAAGAACACGCAGATGGAACTCACTGGCACTACGGAGGATTGAACCCGGGGCCTCCGGTTACAAATCCGTCGTGCTGCCGACTGCACCACGCCAGCCCCATAAACCTGTCACAACACACAGTCATTTGCACACACTGTCTATTGTGTCATGTGGATAGAATCTTATAGATAACTCAAACAGTGATAAAAGTTTTAGCTTAAGATCAGTTCCTCCTTCTGTAAAACCAAAGGTTTTGTGGCTTGTTTGTTTTTCAGTTCTTAACTAAAACTAATTCTTCCAAAA
Source organism: Cyrtodaria siliqua (assembly GCA_037043455.1). Taxonomy (NCBI): domain Eukaryota; kingdom Metazoa; phylum Mollusca; class Bivalvia; order Adapedonta; family Hiatellidae; genus Cyrtodaria; species Cyrtodaria siliqua. The sequence continues at coordinate 12,128 of JAWPHD010016597.1, forward strand.
TTGTGGAAGAAGATTAATCAGAGGAAATATTAAGTGAAAATACATGTACCTAAAACATAGTCAGAATTTCTTATAAATTGCACGTGACTGAGAATATATTTATTTATTTGGTGCATGATTTGTTGTGGGCCTGATCTGCAAATAACAGTTTGGCTTCAGTTGTGTTTACCGTATATAATTGTGTTTATGTATATCAACTCACATGTTTTTTAATTACAAATATCCTAATATAAACAAATTGTGACTAATATTTGAATTTATGAATACCATTTTATACAGCCTGGTTTTTCATTTGTGAGTACTACTTAATTGCATGATAGAATATATATATTTTCTACAATATTAAAATATATCGATCCCTTACTCTATAGGACAATTTCTTCTTCCATTGAAATTACTTTCTAGAAATAAAACTGATAAAAAAAAATTGATTAAAAAAAATCCGAACAAAAATGAAAAGAGAGTGTGAGTTGGGGTTGTTAAAACTAGGCTGTAAAGAAAATGGAACAAGATCACTAAAGGTAATGTATTTAATAGTCATGAACAAGATGTGACATTTAAAAAAATAATATACATACATGTATAAAGGTATGATCAAAATATAAAATATAGATATATATAGGTATGGTAGATCTTGGTATTTTGGTCTCCTGGAACCATTTGAATCTCATCTCATAATCTGCAATGTAAGGGTTAGATAATGAATGACATAGACTATTAGTGGACGTGAATGGCTAATTGTGCCAAGTTATTAATTTCCAATACAAATTAAAAGCATCGTGCTGTCTTATTTATTCTTTACAAGTACAAAGTAAAATTAACCTGTAAACTTTAATTTGTCTTAAAGGTCAAATGCAGGTAGCTTTAAAAATTTGAAATTCCTATACGTCATTTCCCCTGTAGTCGCGCCCGGGCGCTATGCAAATTGCCAAGGGGGCAGTCTTAGAAAATAAAAAAAAAAAAAGATTGAAAAAGATTATTGAATTTGGATTATATTTTACTTTTTTGGATACAAAAGATCGAAAATTATTGAATTTTGAAATATTCTTTTCTTCTTGTTAAAAAAACAAGATCAAAAATGTATTGAATTTTGAATTATTCTTTGGGAGTGGTGGGGGGGGGGGGGTTGGGCACGCTTTCGTCAGCAGAGGCGCTGCTATTAAAGGAAATACAGTACTTTCTTTTCTGTTAAAACTGAAAAAAGTCTATAGATACATGTACATTGCTGGTTTGTCTTGGGATGTGATTTTATTTGGTGACGGGGTCGCATGACATGCATGCTTGCTACAATCTGCTGACTATGGTAGACTATATTTATGGCTCAGTTACCGACTATTGTAGACCGTATCAAGAACTGAGATACTTAGTATCACATTTATCTTCATGGCGGAAGCTTGTCATGCTTGTATTACATCATCAAAATCATCTTTTGTTTTTTGTTAGATATTTAAAGCCTAAATGCTTTTGTTGAGGCAGAGAAATTGCATCCATGGTTTACTCTTAGTAAAATGTAGTTAATTGCATTTCAAACATAAATTCAAATTTAATTATTAACCAGAATAACGTTATTGATTAAAAATCTAGATCTGTGCGTGCTAAAGAGATAAAAAACAAACAACATAAAACAAAAACAGGTTGAAAAAGCATGTTTGGGATTATTCAGTCAAGACCGTGACACTTGAATTCAAATATGCACAAGTGTATCACTCGCTATCTATAAAATTCCTCTGATTTCTGGCATTTGGAATCGATTGTATGCCCTTTTTCATTGCAAAAACTTCCTCCATGTTATCTTAAGACTTTAGCTATTATCAGCTATCTTGAGGAATTGAAAAAGCTGTTTTTATTTACATATTTACAGCTGTAAAAATTGTTTTTCAACAGTCCTTATGAAACAAAAGGATGCAAATAAAATGGATGCATTTTTCTGCCAAAAGTAGATTATTTTGAAAAGTATAGACATGTTTTGGCATAGATATTTTTGGCAAAGTTTTACTTTTTATTTTAACTTTTATTCCAGTAATCATTATTTATTGAGATAAGAAATTAAGTATTTTAAAAAATTGAATACAATTGTAATTCATATTTTACGTTCAGTACAGATAATAATATTATAAATCATATTCATGTTAAGGTAGAGATTAGTTATAGTAAAATATATTACAGTAGTTCTATTATTCGAAATTGGTAGTTAAAACCCCCAAATATTCCAAATTTGCATGTGAAGTTTTCTCAATGTGTCGATATTGTAGCAAAAGCATGATCATGTGTTAATCAGTATTTCTCTTCTTTCTTGTGGGGAAATTGCACCGTTGTGTTTTATAGAGCAAGGACGTCAATCTTGTAAGTACCTGCAGAAAAGTGCCTCTACATTTGTTCGCAGTCTCGATCTATCGAAAAAAAAGAACATTTTTGCCAACGATAAGTTGTGTCTGGCAGTTTTCTTTTTTTTATAAAAAGTGGGTGGGGTAGGGCAGGGCTCGATGTTAAGGACTGTCCGCCTGCCCGGTGCGGGTAAAACTTGGCTCCGGGCAGGTAAAGTCTCAAAGGCTCAATCCCGTCGGGCAACTTCAAAACTAAGGGACACAGACCATAGAATATGACAAAATATAAAAGAAACCCATCGCTCTTTGCAGGTTTCCGATACTATTACTGTTATTACATTGTATTAGACCAGCTTTTAAAATTCTCAGAAAGGTGCTGTGAGAGTTATATCATTAAGTGGTCTAATACTCGTGAAACCTCAACAGTATATTCTTGCAAAATAAAAGATTCGGGTCTAAATAATTGGGCAACCAGCAAACTGGCATGGGCAAGTAAATTTTGAGTTAGCTGTCCGTAAAGTTAACGTCGAGCCCTTGGGAGCTGGGTGGCTGTGGGAGGTAACTTGAAGTTTTGATTAAATAAGTGTTCGGGGACAGAGAGGGGTCTGGAGCATGGAAGAAGGGGCAGGTAAATGTTAACATTTTAATATTAAAAATAAATTGTATATGTACAACGTTAGTCAACTAACATGATCGTACATGTGCCTGGGGTTCGCACAATGTATGTTTAATACTTTACTGAGTACATGAGTATCAGTGTAATGGCTACAGTGAAATGCAGTCTGCCGCTTTAACATGGTTTATTGGGTTGGACAGTTAACAACGATACTTCCGTTCGTATGCCAACATATTTTCAGCTGAGATCGAGACTGCAAACACGTATATATATCGTAATTTATTTATTCTTCATTTTAAGATTTAGGTGATGTAATTTTTTTTGAAATATAGGTATAGTATTAAAGACATTTCACCAGTTATATTCCTAGTCATCATTTTACCTCTCGTATCCGGGTCAAAATACAACATAAATCATCTGAAAATAATAGAAAGGCACAGATGTAAAGCAATATATGTTTATGATTCTGAAAGAAGAGATTGTTTCCCCTCAAGAATTGCAGATTGTATTACGATAAAAAACTACAAAACGTATCACAATCTTTTGACTTGTTCTTTTGTCAAATAGAAAAAATTGGAAATTTTGCTGCAATGTTAAATGGTTAATAATATGATACTTTCAGTAAATGACTTTGTATTGTATATGTGTTGTGTTGGTGTTGTAACTTACTGCTTGAACAAACTTTTTGAATCAGACGAGGGTTATCGACCTTTTTCAGGGTCATCAACCTTTTCACATAAATGTATGAATTTAACTCCCTTGTCATTGAGAACTATTTTGTAACCAAGAGTCCTTGATTGTTTGTGTGCAAGAATCGACTGATGTGAATTTTATTTGCAGTAATAGCATTCATATTACTGTTAAACTGTATTTTCATGTTTAAAATTGTAGGCTCCGGTCTGTTTCTGAAGTAATGTTTTAGTAATATATTACTGGATGAAAGGTTGCACTTCAAATATCAGTTTTATATACGTAGCATATTTCCTTCACTAATTAACAATTCCGTTTCATATATAACTACCAAAGCATTTGATAATTCTAGTATACGTGTATGTATGTTTGGTGTTGTCTTGTGGTGTTGGTTCCCCATATTGTAGGTGTGGTGGATGGCTAGATGTACATGTGTATATCATGTTTACTGTACATTTATAGGGAGAACTCGAGAACCAGTTGCTACAAGCCAACCCCATGCTGGAGGCCTTTGGTAATGCCAAGACCATCAAAAATGACAATTCCTCAAGATTTGTAAGTGTTGCTTTAAAGATTTTGTGTATCAACACTACCTTCACAACACAATTAGAATAACATTTTGCAGGTGCTTGATTTTCTTCATGCAAATGGAAGTATTACATTGAAAGTCAAATAACGATACTAAGTAAGATTGAAAGAAGACCTAGTTGGCATGGGTGTTAACCAGTTGAGTCATAATTTTCCTGTTTGGCAGTTGTTTATATTATAACATTCACAGGAAATCTCTTGAAGATAACTAGATTCTTTGGTTTCGGATTCAAATATGCTCAAGATTGGCACTGAACAATATTTGTATATATGTTTGCATTTAGTCGAAATCTTACTGTCAGATACACATATATATACTGGATAAAGACTGATTTACTACGATTTATCATTACTTTCATTCTTTATTTTAGGGTAAATTCATCCGTATTAATTTTGACACTTCTGGATATATATCTGGGGCCAACATAGAAACTTGTATCCTTTTGAATTATACAGAAAAACACATCACATGAAATCTATTTTGTCATTTTCTGTCAATTATATAAAAAAGAGACACCATTTATTAACCAAGTTTATTTGGAGTCATCTTGTAATATTCTACCTTTGTAATTAAAGTCAAAAACTAGTACCAGAGAAAAGGTAGGAAGATGCTCAAGTCGATAAATAAACAGGTTTGTGCCATGGTTGATATTAAATTTTCATCTTTTCTAAAACTGTTAACAAATCTGATTGAGATAAGTTTTTAGTAATAAACAGAGCATAATGTAATACACTGAGTGTTCCTTGACCGAGATTAAGATTTGTTGGAGAAGTCTCGTGCTGTACGTCAGACAGATCAGGAGAGAAGTTTCCACATCTTCTACCAGTTCCTACAGGGTGCCACGGCTCAACAAAGAAGTATGTACATATACCCACTCCATAGTCTGTAGTCATACATGCAGCATACAGAACTTTTAAAGGCAGAATATGCTTTCTAGAACATGAAAATGAAACGAGGGAATTACTAAATCCAATTAATAGAATTCGGGGCTTTTTTTTCCTTCATAAACAGCTGGCTTGCGGAACGTCGGTGGTTCTACCCAGGTGCCCGCCCGTGCACGAAAATTGCCCGGAGGGGCACCTGGGGTCTTCCTCCACCAATGGAAGCTGGAAAAGTCGCCATATGACCATTGCTGTTGGTGCGACTATAAAATCCAATTCAATCAAAATCCTTCATAAACAGGCCGAACAGGGGCCGATATTTGGCCCCTTCCCCTAGCAAAACAGATTACATTTTTGTGTCGTCTTTTCGAAGAAAAATGCGATACATAGGGATCACTTTGTCCGTCCGTCCGTCAGTCGGACGAGCTTACGAATCAATACTTAGGTGGCTAGCAGAACAATATTGAACAAAAGATGCTATTAATTGCGTTTCTGTTAAGTGGCTAAAAATTCTGTTGCGTGGCTAGAACAAAGAGTGAACAAATGTGTAGCCACATCCGTCAGTCCGTCCGTCATGAAAACTTAATGTTGGCTATAACTTTCTCATTTCTTGATATTTCTTCATCAAACTTTCAATATATACTCCTCATGACAACATCGACATGACCATACTTAAATATAAAGGTCAAGGTCACACTGAAGGTCATTATGTGGGTAAAATACTCATTTTTTTCTTCACGAAAACTTAGCGTTGGCTATAACTTTCTCAATTCTTGATATTTCTTCATCAAACTTTCAATATATACTTATCATGACAACATCGACTTGACCATACACAAATACAAGGTCAAGGTCACACTGCAAGTCCTTATATGGGTTAAATACTATTTAACCCATAACTTTCTCATTTCTTGATATTTCTTCCATCAAACTTTCAATATATACTCATCATGACAACATTGACATGAACATAGTAAAATATAAAGGTCAAGGTCATCACACTGAAGGTCATTATGTGGGTAAAATAATCATTTTTTTCTTCACGAAAACTTAGGCCAATTTTTCAAGGTCATTTATCTGGGTCCAAAAAACCTTTTTATACTGACAAAGCGCTGACATACGACACACATGTTTTTTGGCTTAACCTTATTTCTCCCTCCAACTCTCAACATTATTATGTTTGGGATAAATTTATAGAAGGCAGTTTATCTAAAATGTACCTCTTTTGCATATTTGCAAATCTTCAATTTCTGCCTAATACACTGTTACCCCTATATCTTGAAATCGCATTTGTTCCCCTTTAACTTGAAAATCGTGCTTTTCCCGCCCCCCTATTAAAGAGCCTGGGCCTCTTCCCCTTTTCAAAAAAAAACCCTGGAAAAATACTTCAAACAATTATTTACATTTAATTGGTCGCATACTAAAATCAAATGAGATGGTTTTCAAATCGATTGTTTCAATCCACATGTGCGGGTATCAGGTGGTGCAATAAGACGAATATGGAATATGGGCAGTACCATCTCTATTATAGGTTGAAATAAGCATAACCTGCCTTTAAGACAAGTGATTTATGCTAAAACTGTTATATTGGTATGTATATGTGTATATGGTTGCTGATTAACCAATAACTGGCATTACAACTCTCCTGACTGTTCTATTAAACAAAAATCTTGAGGAGTTGAATTGACATAATCGTTATTTGAGAAGCTGACTTTAAAGCTCTTTCCATCTCATTTAACCACAGTTCTTGAATATGGTTTTGAAAATATGAAAATCATGTCACAAGAGGTAAAGAGGATACACCTAGAAGTTTCCTTACTTACTTGCTTTAAACATCTAGCACTTACCTGTTCTTGTTTGGTAGGATACACCAATAAATACAGGTTCATGACTGCTAGCAACTTATATTTAATAATATCTGACCTTTACAACTTGCATGTGTTGACAGAGGAGTGTATGGTAGATGATATCAGTAACTAGTTTCCTGACTGCGTGCAACTTCTATTACCTACTAATACTAACTTCCATGTGTTTACAGAGGAGTTTCTGGTAGAGGACACCAACAACTACAGATTCATGACTGCTGGTCATATTGCCGTACCCGGTGTAGACGATGCTGCAGAGTTCAGACTCACCATAGAGGCCATGAACATCATGGGCATCACACCCGAGGATCAATCTGGTATGTAGTTCACTGTTAAATGGAGGCCATGTGAATTTCTCCGAAGGATTAGTTTGGTATATAGTTAACAACAACTGAGGTTGTTCACTGGATGGATAAAGAACCAATCTGATATGCAGGTCAAAGTGTTAAATAGATGCCATGAATAGCATGGGTATCTTTAGAGGACCAATCTTGTACATAGTTGACGATGTCAAGTAGAGGCCATCAACATAGAGGCCAAGAACCTTATGGACATTTTACCAGAGGACCAAAGTGGTACATTGGTCACAATGTATAGGTCACAATGTTAAATTTCTGTGTATTAAAAAAAAAAAAACCCCAAAAGTTGCACATTTTATAATTTTCTCCTTGCCTCCATCGAAGAGTAGTTTTACCACTGCATTAGACATTTCTAAAAGTACATAATAGCTCCCATTGCAGGTGAAGATCCAGGATTCTGATTAGGTGGCAACTCTCGCGCTAAAAAAACAGAAAATATCTTTTAAAAAACAAACTTTTTCTTTTTTATGGGTTGTGGCACCGGTGGGAATTTATGCCCTGTATCTGCACCTGCGCCTTTCCTCAAAAAACAAAATACACAAGTATACCTGTTTAGATAGTAAATTTAAACTTTATTAATGTTTCAGCTTTGTTGAGGGTGGTGTCGGCAGTGCTACAGTTTGGTAACATGAAGTTTCAGCAGGACAGGAAGTCGGACCAGGCAACTTTGCCAGATAACACAGGTATGTCGTCGCTTGATACAAGTTTATATAGAAAAGAACATCCCATTTACCTGTACATCTTTAGCCTTAATGGCAATACAAGTCTTATTGTTTGACTCGCATATTGTAAAAGGGTTAGAGATTTAACTTCACAATTCCTTTAAAAGATACTAACGATTTTAATATTTTCTTCTTTGAAGTGACTGTGGTGGCCCAGTGGATAGCAGTTTGACTCTGAGTTTGAAAGTCTATATTCTGAGCGTGACAAAAAGTCGTCAGAATCTTTTTGATAGTAAAAGTACAGCCCGATTCCTGGTATCCTTCCCCTCTCTGTGGGGCGGCTCCGAATAACCTAAAAGCAATGTGTTGATAAGCCAGTAAATACAAACTCTTAATTCCTTTTTGCTGTATTCCTTCTCAGGTAGTTCATTCGGAGTGAACTTAAAGAGTAGTTTCACTCAGAGTGACTCTTAAAATACTAGCCTGAAAGTCGGTTGAGAAATCAAGAAATTTATGTCGAAGCAGATATAAGGTCAATTTGAATGGTAGACTGGCTTATTTACGCTACCTTACAAGCCGATTGCAATGTAACTGTTTGTTTATGTAAATAGTTGCCCAGAAGGCTTGCCACTTGCTGGGTCTTCCAGTGACAGCCGTTACCCAGGCCTTCCTTCGACCCAAGATAAAGGTGGGACGTGATTACGTTACCAAGGCACAGACAAAGGAACAGGTACCATCTTCACTTCTTGTTTTTACAGTCAAACGTGTGTTAAGAGACCACAAAAGAGAAGAACAGAATTGGTCTTTTTAACACAGGTGGTCTCTTAAAATGGGTGCATTTAATTTAAAACTACAATTTTGAACTGAAACAGTGGTCTGCTAAAGCAGGTGGTTCCTTAGCAGAGATGGTCTATAGTCAGGGCTATTCCTTTAAATCATGGACCCCAGGAAGGCAGTTTAACATCTATGGGTGAACCCTATTTTCCAATATTTGGTTCTTAAAACAATTTTGCATCTATGGATGGGTGTTCAATTTCAAAAGTGCTTTCCTGGGGTCCATTTATGTCAATGGAATAGCCCAGAGCAGGTTTGACTAAATTATAGTTCTACTCGGATTACTTTTAGTGACCTTTCAAGGAAATCGCTGCAGTCTTGATGTTATTTCTCTGTATCATTTATAAAACGATACAACTCGGAGAAGGGCAATACACTACTCGGATAAGACAAATCTTCAGATTGAAAACATTTTGTCTATTTGAAAACAAATTTCAGGAAGAGATTTTGAAACTAAATTATCAGTGACCGAACAATTAAAAAAATGTTTAAACCAAACATCAATTAGCGATAAAATGATCGTTTTCTCTGTTGATTTCAATTTAAGTCCAACTAGGGAGTTGTCACTGCTTTAAAAACTTGATGTTTAGGATTTAACACAAAACATTTCAAACCCACAAAATATATGTTTTAATACCATGTATATTTTTGCCATTCAGGTTGAGTTTGCAGTAGAAGCCATTGCCAAGGCCTGTTACGAGCGCATGTTTAAATGGTTGGTGTTGAGAATCAACAAATCGCTGGACAGAACTAAGAGACAAGGTGCATCCTTCATCGGTATTCTAGATATCGCCGGATTTGAAATCTTCCAGGTGAGTGAATGTTCTGGAGGCTGTTTGCGCTAGTCAATGTATCTCTTCCTCAACACGCCCGCGACATTGAAGGAACTTTGACACTTCAGATTTTGAAAACTTTGGCAGATCTGTTGCCACTGGCTGCAACATTTAAAGGGACACATGGCAATCTTGAAGTTTGTATCCAGCATTACAAGTAGGCTCTTGATTTATTAATCCAATATCATTTTGACTTCAAATCTGCGTGCATATATAAATACTATTTTGAGTTTTCACTTTTCTTCATTATTCTACCATAGGTTTGGATATATTATTGGTGAAATACAATCAACAGTTAGTAAAATGCAAAAAAACAACTTGCTTTATACTATTCTTATAATTAATATTAATGATTGAACAAATGCAGTTAATGTAGAAAAATCTTAACTTGATGCTGCAAGTTTTACAAAAATCTAAATTGCTGTGTGTCCCTTTAAGTGTAAAGCCACCTTCAGGAACCAAAAACCGAGCCAGGTCTCATACCTTGAGAACAAGAGTAAAAAATAGGTTTCCCTATATTAATAATTGTTGTATTTCTAAAGGGTTTATCCAAGGTGTGTAGATTTGGAGTTAAGTGACGATAAATATTTGCCAAGCAGGTATTAAATTTGTTGTCTGTGCAAAATCTAGATATTAATAGTTGATTCGATTAAACCAATTGCATGATGTCATTTTGAAAATAAACCTTCAAAAGTTGATTGATTGCGTGACATTTGCACACAAAATGTGATATGCAAGAGAAAAAAAAGTTGATCCGTGTCTGAATACGAGGGAATTTCCAACTCTCAGTTTCATTTGAAACCTCGCATTGATTATTCTCTATCTCTACCAGATACCCATGAAAGGTCCTTATAAATTAAAAAATATGTCTTAATTTTTTTCTAAGATTGGGACGGCAGACTGATAGTTATTTTCGTTTCTTTCATATCTTTACTTCTGGTCCAGGCCAAAGATGAAGGCAAGGTAAAGCTGACCTTGACCGAATAACAAACAATAGCCTAGCTCTGTCTGCGCATGCCATTAGTGTGCTTCTTCACAGCAGAACAGTTATTGTTAACGCGAATGCCATTCAGTGTGAACTTCTGTCCATGTTTATAGTTGCTTACATGTTTGTCACACCATTTAAACAGATGTCCATAACAAGTCCGGTTGGAAATGATAGGAGCTTGTCGTAATCGTTATTTTTCTTGGGAATTCCACTGTGGCTGATGAGCTTCTATAGGAAAACATGTTCTATTCTGGGGATAGATTACGAGCAGTGGCAGATGCCAAGTTTTGAGTTTAGGGTGGGGTTGGGGAAATGGGTGTGAGGGCGCAACTTTTAAAAAACAACCATCTCAAATTTTTTCTCCAAAAAATCACATATGATTAGGGTGGGGAGGGGGGAGGTGTCTGGAAAACCCCAAGAATGTTCACATTTGTGATGATTGTGGGTTGCATATCTCTTTCTCACACTGTTTTGGTAGATCTCACCATAAGTACTATAACAATCACCTGTTTATAGATGCGTATAATAACAGTTTCTGTTAAATTATGATGTGCCTTGTCTTGGTCTTAGGACTGGGACGGTCTTGTCTTGGGATACCCTACTTTGTGAGAGGTGAGAGAAATGTAGCCGCTCTTTTAAAATGTGATTTAATTTTGGACATCTTATTTATCTTGCTCTGTCAGACCTCAAAGGCCCTGATATATCTCTACTTGCCAAGGCATCTTGATTAATTCTACTGAAGATCAGCAAAGCTAAGAGATGGTACGTCGGCCACCAGCCTTCGTTGTGATGATCGCTACTTGTCGAATTCTGCTGGTTGGAATTTTACAAAACTATACAGGAACATTTCTTTTGATGTCGGTTTGGTCCTAACTGAAATTCAACGTCCTGAGAAATCCAAGATGGATGCCACATCTAAAAATAGACTGAAAATTCAAATATTTGATCGCTACTTCTAAAGAAATAAAAGACATTGATACAGGATATTTAGTATACATGACATGTTTTGTCTTTAATGTAATTAATATTGATATGGCTTGTAAGATGGATAAAAGGGTATCAAATCGGTTCATATTCTTTAACAGTAAAATTCTTCGAGGTCCGTAGACCTTCTGTTTTTAAAGGTCATTACATGCCAGTACATTTATTCACCAATTCTTGGTTGCAGTTACAGTCAAATAAAATTTATGAACACAATAACTATATGTGACTTGTGTCTTTTTTGCGTGTTTGTAATGCATCATAAGTGATAAAAATTAACATGTCTCTTAATGTACTACTAAATCTCGTGTAAAGTATATGTTAGGTGAAAAGATGACTTGCACAACAAAAAGGCATTAGCTTTAAGATTTTATCTGTTGAGGCCTAAAAAAAAATTGTGTGGTTCGGGTCACCCGACCCTACCTACGAATACCCGCCGACCCTGACGTTTTTTTGGTCAATTTCGAAAAAAAATAAATAAATAAATAAATTTAAAAACAATATAAAGTCACAGTAATTATAGTACATAATTCAGTGCATCTTCCCTGACGTTTTTTTGGTCCATTTCGAAAAAAAAAAAAAAAAAAAATTAAAAAAAAAGAAAATCCGACCTACCCTACCTACCAATTTTGAACATGTTACCCGAACCACACAATTATTTTTTTTAGGCCTGAGTAGTACAATACAAGTTGCCTTCCCATTTGTTTTGTTTGTTGAGTAGTATTAATTTTCTTTCCCTCCAATAGTCGTTTCCTTTAAAAAGGAAAAGAAACTCAGTCTCAATGTGTAGAGTGAGTGAATAAGTTCTGTTGATTTTGAATTTAGAGTTCTACCCTTTGTGATTATCTTGCAAAATTAAGAAAGATTGTTTAGTTTTGTTGTTTATTACCTGTGATGATTGCTGTTGTTTAAATAGTTAACTTGCTAATGGTAACAATTAGAGTGAATTTCTATTAAGCAAACGTTTATAAACAGTTTAGTCTGCACGTTTACTTTGTTGTGAATGAAGAAAATGTTGCTTAAGGAAATTTGCAGTTGCAACATCAGCGCTAATTCTTCCAAATAATACGAGTGACAGCATCTCAAATAATTGGAAATAGATACTTTATAGTAGAACCAATTTGTGCCTCGCAAACAAGCATGGAAAATCTTTAATTCGTGTTTTAGTGCAAATTGATTGTATTTCCTTCTTTATTCATATGTAGTTACAATAGTTTTGCACTGACCCTTGAATTATGGAAAATACTGTTTAATTTATCGAACATGAAATCGTCAATGTTAGTATATGTAAACATATTACGTATTTTGTGATGATTTATAGTAATATCCAGTGAACAGAAAAGCCATATCTACTCAGTTCTACTGAGAAATATCTCACACGGAGAGATATTTCTCAGTAGCCAGAGTGACATCACAAAATTATGTATCAATACACACAACTTGAAAGAGTAAATGAAAGAAAGTGAACAAAGTTTTTTTCTTGTTTATCATCACACAATGTGTAATATATAGTTAAATAACCAGTGTTTCTGAAATGCTGTAAATATTTCCCTTGAGGGAGAAATTGCTTCGAAAAAAACTTGTACTTTTAACAGTTCCAACTTTTCGGAGCAATTTATCTCCCTTGGGAAATTTTTTCCCGTTTGTACTTAATCTATATATATATATTCATACTAAAAATAATAGCTTGAACATTTGATATGCCTAGCACATCTTCTGTAGAGCTCACATTTTGAAATATGTGATGCATTGTGTTTAAACGTTTAATACTAAATTCTGTTTTTATTTTCTGTTAATTGTTTGTTGCTATTTTTTACAGCAAACTGATTTAACGTAATTCAATGGTAGGGTTTAATTTTTCTAGTTATTTAGAAAATAGCTCAATTGGTAGGCATTTTATTAATCAGAAGAGATGCATACAACAGTTTATAGTTTGATATACAAGTTTACTACTTTGAAAGAATTTAAATACAGATTTATCGACTTTTTCATGTTTCTTTATATTAATATATGAAGTTACTAAATGGGATATTTGTAAATTTTTTAAATCACTTGCTTAACTATGTGCATATATATATACATAGTTTGGTTTTCAGTTGAGATTTTTTTGACAGCATTCACATTGTGGTCTTGGTTTTCAATTGAACTTGTTTGACCAAATATGCCTTCATTACACATTTGACATTACACGTTTGACTAAATGTGCATACACTGTGTTTGTTTCAGATGAACTCGTTCGAGCAGCTGTGTATTAACTACACAAATGAGAAGCTGCAGCAGCTGTTCAACCACACCATGTTCATCCTGGAACAGGAGGAATACCAGAGGGAAGGCATTGAGTGGAAGTTCATAGACTTCGGTCTGGATCTGCAGCCCACTATTGATCTGCTAGAGAAGGTATCTATGTCATTCACCTCCCACGGCATTGTCTGTCAGACAGGCTCAGCAGCTTGCCTCTAGATGATCCATGGATAGAATTCCAGTGTAACATTGGCATAATGGTTATGTTGGCTTTTTTGATTGATAATAGGAACATTTTACAGTACTTGTTTCTGCTAGTTTTCCTAAAATTATGAAAAATATATTTTGAAGGCCCCAAACTGCCAGAAAATAGATTATTATATTCTAGCTTATGGGTTTATTGGCCCTGCAGGATGAGGGTGCTGGTTTCCTATGTATCCCCTTGTGGTTGCCGGGGTAGAATACAATCACTGTAAATCCCGCTAGAGGCAGAGGGGTAGGACCTTCATGTTCATTTTATCATTTTTTATCATGCTCATTCAACGTCTTCATCATGACACCGCATATGCAAACGTGGAAACGTAGCTCCATCGTAAATGGAGTGACTACTATAGAATTTGCAGCAACTCGGCAGTTCTGCAGGTTGGAAGGTTCTAGGCCCATTCTCCATATTTTATCTTGATTTAAATGGACGATGAGTATTCAAGCCTATGGGTATATTGGCCCTGCTGGTTCCCCATGTACATTGATAATTATTATATTCCAGCCTATGGGTATTTTGGCCCTGCTGGATGAGGAGTGCTGGTTCCCCAAGGCCACTGACAAGACATTCACAGACAAACTTATTGCTCAACATTCCACACACCCCAAGTTTGAGAAACCAGACTTCCGAGCCGAGGCCGACTTCTCACTTATCCACTATGCTGGCAAAGTAAGTAGAACTTTGATAGACAAACAGAAAAAACGTATTTAATTTATATGCTTTAAAGTGGATTTTAAACTGACACAACATTCTTATTTTTTTTTATCAAGCATGTTTTCTGCAGTAATAGTGAGTCAAATTTATAGTGTTTTACTGAAAGGGAAATAAAACTAATGAAAAACCTAACTTGTAGTAAATCGCAGTTAACACACATTTTATGAAATATCTTTGTTAGGCATCGATATTAATGACTAATTTTTTGAATTTTACCTTTAGATATATAGAGATTATTCAACTGCTTGGATCAATTATAGGGAAATCCTTCACGAGATGGTACTGAGACGTGTGGTTCTTTTCATGAATGAGCGTATAAGAGTGAAAAAACAGAATGCCTACCATCGAGTGAAGGATTTCCCTAAAATGGTTAAAGAATCTATTACATTTTAAATCAATTTGTCTATGATTTTTGCCGAAATCATCCGCTTTATGGAACGTTATCTGCAGGTGACGTCGACGTCGGCAACACTTTATTGATGTCATGTTCGGGGTTGGTTATTAATAACTAATATGAATATTTGTTCGCTGAGAAATCCAAAACTTTCACCCATGGAAATATATTGCATATTTATTGTGTTCTGTATCTGCAGGTAGATTACAGTTCCAAGCAGTGGTTGATGAAGAACATGGACCCCCTCAACGAGAACGTTGTCTCACTGCTGCAGAGCTCCTCTGATCCATACGTTATGGCTATATGGAAAGATGCCGAGATTGTCGGTATGGGAGCGGCCGCGGGAGGTGAAACCATGTTTGGGGCACGTACACGTAAGGGCATGTTCCGTACAGTAGGACAACTGTACAAGGAGCAACTGGCCAAGCTGATGGCCACTCTTAGGAACACCAACCCCAACTTTGTTAGATGTATCATTCCAAATCATGAAAAGAAGGTGAGTCGTTATATCTAAACATAATAATAAATTGGCTTGAAAAACATCATAAGACTAATATTAAACTTGGAACTAGCTTATAATGTAGAAATGAAAAATTATATAATGTATGAAAGAGTGCGCAGTGTTTAAATAATAGGATTTAATGCCAAGTTTATGATGTAAATGAGGCAAGACTGTCCTTTATAGCAACAAAATGGTTCCGAGGAGAAAAAACGATAATTATTGTTGCAGTGGCATCTAGTACTATACTCAATTTCTGTGTCCATCTGAGAGATTTCCTACAAAACTCTGTAGGTGTGGGTACTCGAAGAAGATTTCTTTTAACTTCAAAAGTCGTTGGTATCAAAGTTTCTGTGCTGAACTTGAATAACGTTTGCTATATCTTTCTGAAACTAGATGATCTTTCAAATGTGAAGTTGAAAGGTCACAATTGTTGGAGTTAAATAATACTGTTAACTCAGTTTGGTTATTTGTTTAATTATTTCAGTTGTTTTATTTGTGCTAATGTGTATTAATATTACAGGCTGGCAAGTTAGACGCACCCCTGGTTCTAGAGCAGCTGAGATGTAATGGTGTCCTGGAAGGTATCCGAATCTGCAGACAGGGTTTCCCCAATAGGATTCTCTTCCAGGAGTTCAGACAGAGATACGAGATTCTCACACCCAGTTCCATTCCGAAAGGCTTCATGGATGGAAAGAAAGCCGTTGAAAAAATGGTGAGAATTTCTGTTGGAGAACATACGTGGGCAGGGTCATATAGTGTTGTCCTTGTCCATCCAACGGTTGTAGGTAACACTTTAGTATGTATGTCGCGTTTTCTTGGCCAAATTACTCCTCTTGAATTGCTTGAAAAATTTGGCAAAACTTGGTAGGAAGTGTCAGCAGGGCTCGAATTTAGCACTCACAAAATCGCAAACTCACAAAATGCGAGTTGATTTAAGAAAATGGGAGTAGAAATTTTCAGCACTCACACAGAACTGCGAGTGCACCTTTTCTGTACAAAATAAGCGTAGGTGATCAAATAATGAAACAGGAAAATTAAAAAGTAGTAATATTTAATTGTCTTTTCCAACACAATCTTATATACATTAAGTATTATTATATAAGTTATAAAGTAATGCACAGAAATGTCTGATTAAAAAGAGAAAAAAGTGCAAGTAAGAAAGCATTTTTGTGAGTTGAAAATATCTGAACTCACAAAAAAAAGCAAGTGGGTAAAAATGTTAAATTCTACCCCTGGTCAGTATGATAATGAATTATAGTTGCATTTTGTCATGCTCTTCCGGTCTGTTGATTTCAGGTGGAGTTACGGCCTTGTGTCAGCTGATAGCGGGTCATTCATGTCCACAGACACATTACTAGTTGAATTTATTAATATAAATCTCTTTTACTTTCAATGCGAGTACAAACATGTGGATTGCCACAGCATTTAATATATTATATATAGCAGGCAACATTGAAGGAAAAGAAGTTCATATGATCATACTCCTTCAGAAAGGCAGGGAGCACAAGTCCATGCTTAGTAAAATTGTATTCCAATCCATAAAAACAAATATGGTTTACTGCCACTTGTCATACAACTTTTTATTTATATCTAATGAACTAACTCCAGTTCCTTTTATTTTGGTTGAGACATATTTAAGACTGCTATATTGTTTGCGTTTGTAGATTCAAGGGTTAGAGCTGGATCCCAACCTGTACCGTGTTGGTCAGAGCAAGATATTCTTCCGTGCTGGAGTGTTGGCCCACCTTGAGGAGGAGAGGGACCTCAAGTTGACAGACATCATCGTACAGTACCAGGCCCTGTGTAGGGGTATGCTGGCTAGAAGGTATTACTCTTTAACATTTGAATCCCGTTTGCTTTGAAATATTCATATAATTATTAATAATGATTTCCAAATATTCATTTATGTAGAAAAACTAACGGGACGCAGCAAACTAGGAAAAATAATCTCAAGATCGACTTGTGAGGAAGTGTCGATTCTTACGGATGGCGGGAGGTGTACAGTACAGTTCTATGCAGGAAAAGTGATTGGTCTGCCTCCACCACAAAAAAAATCGACCGTCATATATAACCTTACACGTGTTGAAAATGACGTAAAACACCATACAAAAAAATAAATCAAGATTGCTGTGTGTTCCTTGAAGGTTTCCTATACTTTGATTATTGTGTTGTCGAAAGAATTGAATTTTATGGTTTCAGAAAACTTGATGCTTTCGTTTTGTCAGTAAAATGAATGTTTTTGTATGTTTTCAGAGCATTCTACCGCCGCACACAGCAACAGAGTGCCATCCGTGTCATACAGAGAAACTGTGCAGCGTACCTTAAACTCAGGAATTGGTCTTGGTGGCGATTGTTTACTAAGGTTCGCCTTATTTATTTTATTCAGTTTGTAATACTGTTGTTTATATGTTGAATTTTTAAAAGTCCCAATGTTTATTTACAATTAAAGTCTGAAGAAATGAATTCACAAAAAAGATTGTAGTCGAGAGGGATTTTGTCCAGCGAAATGTGAGACCCAGGGCTTCTAAAATCGCCGGTTTATCCGTTCCCAGACCGAAATCTGTGTCTCCAGACCGTTTTTCTTTTCAAAATCTCTGTTTAAATCGGTCCCAGATATTGTATCTATCGGTCGTTAAAAAATCTACAATTGCCCTTCACACCTAAAATATGTCTTGCGACAATATTCTTTGATCCATATCACGATTGTTTGTCACTCGCTGTGCGAAAGTAGGTCAATTTGGTCAATTTGGACTAAACCATTACCGATAGTAGGGAGTTTTCCGGAAGAGTCTATAGCCATGTAGCACGCCTTTGATGCAGTGTATTAGGCAGAAATTCAAGAACTGGGTGTGCAAATATGCAAACAGGGTGTGCAAAATAATTTGCTAACACACATTATGCGTCAATTCACGACAAGTGGGTGTCTCTGGGGTAATTTATTTTCACTGATAAAGGTGAAAAAGGTGCATTTTAGATAATGTTTCTTCTATAAATGTATACAAAACATTACAATATTGAGATAGTAAGAGTTTAGAAGTGTTAATTTTTGTTTTGTTTTATATTTTTACCCCACAAACTCCTGCAAACAGTGGCCGCGATTTTTCAAAAACGGCCGTGCAAAAGACGGCTGCACGGTTGGCTGGCTAATACACTACTTTGATGTGTGATCAGTGAAAGTATATCACGCGTTCTGTCGGTTCACTGAAGCGAGTGTTACCGTCTGTAATTTCTTTGATATACCGTTAGTCGTAAGGCGTTAGCCTGTTTGCTTGTGTCGTTTTTTTTTTTTTAAGTGGCCAAAGCTGGGACTGAAATTTGTTTGCGTCATTAAAATACCAAGATGTGTTAATTGTTTGTTTGATTTTTTTTTTACAATAACTTTAAGTATAATATTAATGACATTAATTAAGGAAAGTGATCAAACCTGACACCGTTTTTTTTTTAAGTCAGACCGAAATTGTTTGCGTTAGTCGTAACATTTGGTATTAATTAAGCTAATTGATGAAAAACGATATTACTCAAATTTATGTAAAATCGTATATAATCCGCTAGTCCGCGCGTGTTAGTCCGCGTTTTATACCTACCCGGTTTATTAGACACTTCCGGTTCAATTCCTCAAATGATCAACAATTTTAATATTGAGTGAAAATTATTCATTCAGTAAGGCGAAGACATGATGTCAGTCATTAAAATGTACAAATTGTGATAAAGTAAGTTATAAATAATACAAATATAATACAAACATACATTTTAAATAGTTCTCTATATCAATGACTGAACGGAAAAAATGACATGGTGGGTGGGGTACTGCGATTTTAGTGATTTTTTCAAAATAAGTGCGATTCTTACGGCAGTTAAAAACCTGGACCGATTTGCATTTTAAAATTTTAGAAGCCCTGGTGAGACCTGCTTAACTTTTAACTATGGAAGAAGGCAGTGATGGTTGAGTATGAACCTTATAAGAAAAATATATTTTCAAGAAAATGTTTGAAAGGTCGGCATAATTTTTCATTGTATCATTTTTATTGTATCAAGGCTAGTATATCGTATACACATTACATACGCAGAAGGCAATGCAGCTTATGGTCCTCATTTATTTTAATCAAACCCGTCATAATCTGCTTCTTGATTGAGCTATTTGTTGTTTTTGTAGGTGAAACCTTTGCTTCAAGTTGCCGGTCAAGAGGAGAAACTGTCACAGGTAGAGATGGAGATGTCCAAGTACAAGGAGAGCTTGGAGAGACAGAAGCAAGAGACGGAAGAATTGGAACGTAAATACGCACAGATTATCGAGGAGAAGTCCATATTGGCAGAGCAGCTGCAAGCCGAGACGGAGATCGGTGCTGAGGCAGAGGAGGTGAGTGGTCAAACTCTTCCTCTTGTACAGCAGCCTTTAATGCCAGAAGATGATTTGCTATGGGCCGGTTATTTATAAAGTGCTTTACAATTCTCATGTTTTCTTAAACCAGTTATAACGCGACTGTCAAATCCACTAAAAATTTATGTTAAGTGCTTTTCATTCTTCCGATGTCTAATCACAGTTGTGGTATGCGAACGTAAGGGATTTTAAAAACATTGTGAAAGAATAAAACCCGTTTGCACATGAGTAATGACACAATGTATAAAAATCAGTTAATTAGAGGAACTCTAAAAGTCTTTTCCCATTTATTTACTGTATCAAAATATGCTGTATAATATTTGGAAATAAAATACTAAATTAATAATTTGCAAACATAAGAATCAACAAAATAAAATGAAAGAAGTTGTTTTAAATATGAAGTAATTTATGATGTAGTTGTTTGACGGAACTGTTGACCTGCTATATTTTAGTCTCGTTTGCGTCTGGCTGCGAAGAAGGAAGAGTTAGAGGATATATTACATGACCTAGAGTTGCGTATAGAAGAGGAGGAGGAGAAGGTGGGGGCCATGATGGACGATAGGAAGAAATTCAATCAGACTATACAAGATCTCGAGGAACAGTAAGTATTCATCCTTCTTATCCCTCCTACAAATGCTCGATGCAGACCGTATTTTTATACAGTTCGTTCATTTGTTCTTCTGTCCGAAACAATTGTGTTCCAGTCGTAACTTTGAAAGGACTGAGGGAACTGCGCGTAACGTCACAAAAATGTTAATCACGATAAAAAGCGTGTTGCCTGCAAGAATCAGGACAGTACCTCAAAGGTTAAGGTCAGACTTGGAGGTCAAAGGTCAAGAGATGTTTGTAAGGGAAAATTGTCACTGTGACAATTCTTGTTTTTGCATAGCTTGTCATGCTACATGATTGTGAATGAACTTAAGGAGTCATAACAGTTTCTGTAAAACGTATATTGCACAAATATGCTGGCTGTGTTGACTGCACAAACGATTAGCCTTGAGGAATGAAATTTCATCTCGGAAAAAGCCAGAAAAAAAAAGGTAATTCTATTTTTGAAAAGGTAGAGGAGCATGGACAGACCTGCTTAGAAATGGCGCCCTCTCCCTACCAATACTCCTTGTGAATGAACAAGAATCCAGTAGGCGAGATACCGGTGGCGTTGACACACAGAGGTAGCTTGTTCCAATATATCGTAACATGTTAAACATGTCAAATCCAATAATTAATTTTATTACATCATGACAGGTTGGAGGAGGAAGAATCTGCCCGACAGAAACTGCAACTGGAGAAGGTCACAGCCGACTCAAAAATTAAAAAGATTGAGGAAGATCTAGCTATACAAGACGACACCAATCAAAAACTCAATAAAGAGAAGAGGAGTTTAGATGAAAGACTTTCCGAAGTCAGCTCCTCTCTCGTGGAGGAGGAAGAGAAGTGTAAACAGTTGGGCAAACTGAAAAATAAATATGAATCAATTATTGCAGATTTGGAGGATAGACTTCGTAAAGAACAACAGGTTAGTGAGAAAATCTTCATATCAATGGTAATATGAAAAGAAAGCTTTTATATTATTAAATCAATTTCTAAAATTCAAATTTCCAGTTGCTGAATTTTCTAAAAAAAGTGAAATTGTTAATAGAAAGAAGAAAGCTTTTATATTATTAAAACTATTTCTATCATTTAGATCTTCTAATTGCTGAATTTTCTGTTCTAGTGAAATTGTTGATACGAAAAACTAACACAGCAATAAACACACCTATTTTCAAATTGTTAAAACATGCCTGTGTGTACAATATTCTGCTTGTATTGCCATCCTACTATCAACTTTTAATGATTTTAACGCACATTGTTATAAACCTATTTCTCTCGTGCAATGAGCGGTCTGCATTTGTACCGTGTGACCGTACAATATATTTCCATACTGGACGCACGCACGTACATTTTTTTAAATTAAATCCGTATTGTACAGTGCACTAGCCCCATGTTAACTCAACGATAAAGTCCGAAAACCGGTAAAATGTTCCAAATGCATCAATATCACATAACTGCTGTACATGCTTATATACTTTCGTTTATAGAGCGTTTAATGAAAATATGAAACAAAATTAAATGAAACGATACATGTATGTCAGTTTAGTTCATTTATATGTCTACATCGAGAGAAATAGGTATAGGTCATAACCTCATATTATATTTCAGGCTAGGCAAGAATTAGAAAAGATTCGTCGTAGATTGGAATCGGAAATAGCTGACCTTAAGGAACAACTGAATGAGAAACGAGCTCAAGTTGAGGAGTTACAGACAGCTCTGTATCGCAGAGAAGAAGAAGTGCAAGGTGCATTACAGAGGTATGATACTTGATCTGTTTGGGATGTTTGATTTTGACTATTTCATTTAAATGGATTGCAGTGTTTGTATCAGGCCTAATTATGTTGTTGGACATAATTAACATGTCACCAGTTGTCAATCATTTATCCATTTCAACCAATCAAACCAGAACGATACCACCGACAAACAACAGCACGTGTATAAAGCACGTGCAACTATGTTATATAAACTATTGTCAATCTACTGCGACATCAACAATAGGGCGGAGATATATAAATACTGGCGACATCAATTGTATAAACCAAATGAATACATTTTTAGGTGAGTGTGAAGGACTAAATTCATAAAAAAATAGTATTGTTTCATAAGGAAAATAATAAAGAGGTAACCATTGGAAATCAATAACTGCTTTGAATAAGGGATGGCACATTATTCAGTTTTGATGGCAAGTTGTAGATATTAACCATGCATACTTGGGTTAATATCAACTTTATTTTTTTGACATTGATTATGTAATTAGCTGCACAGCTTATACAAATCACTCTCGATGGTGCGGATAACAGTATTAGCGTGGTCTTGGTATGGTAGGAAACTGGAGAATTTGTGGATAACCCACGTCAGAGTGGGTGACCACCATCTCCTATCCCACAATGCCGAGACGCCTATCCCACAATGCCGAGACAAGGAATCCGATTGAGATTGCATTTGTGAAAAGAGATTGCACTATCCAGTAACCCTGTACTTTTGTTGAAATTTGTTGAATAGTTATAAAAGCTATGCTTTGAAAAGATCTTTTATCAAATATAATTTTATGTATACATCAACATCACTTATTAGGTTATGAACATTAATTCTCCATGTATCATCATAGGTGTGATGAGGAGGGTGTGGCCAAGTTCACGTTTCAGAAACAATTGCGAGAGATGCAGAACCAGATGCAGGAAACAGTGGAAGATCTCGATGCTGAGAAAGATGCTAGAAATAAGGCAGAGAAACAAAAGAGAGATTTGAATGAGGTAATTAGAACTTCTAGTATTGGAGAACAAAATATATCCATCAGTGTTCTCCCCAGAAATGTTTGAAGGCATGTCGATTATATCTCAGAAAATATGGTTTAGGGTGTATCAGTGTACCCAACCCCTATATTTTAAGGTATTTTGTCAAAAAGACACCGGATTTATGAAAGAAATAGGCAAGAGATACTAAATATTGTGGTATAAACTTATTCAAGATAAAAATAAATGAATTAATAATGACTGTATTACATGTCCTCCACAATTAAGGCATGTTGCAAAAGCATTTTGGCTGCGAAGGCATGTTAAATGCGACATGCCTTAATGGCCTGGGGAGAACACTGTCCATAATCCTAAGTCCTTAGATAAAAAAAAAAATATTTATGTCAATTTAATTTGATCCTTAATTTACGAAATATGCTTATTTTATTAATAAATATTCATATTTCAAGCCATATCTATATATTTTTTTTAGTTGTAAAAGTGCAGTTGTGGAGCTGATCGTCTTAATTTTCAAATCATTAACATCCTTAAAAACACGGACAGTACTAGGACTGGTCGGCCCAGTGTTGTGTCTACGATATGTTATTCACTGTGATAGCACTAGAAAACTTAGCATAGAGCTCCCTACAAGTAGAAATTTTCTGGATATGACTGAAATATTGTTAAAAGTGACGTTAAACCTCCTACATACAAACAAATACATGTACTTTTATTGTGTCGCCTGCGTAGCATTGCAGACACTAATCGAAAACGCTTTGTCCGTCGTCGGCGGCCGGTCACACTTTAACCTGCCACACTTTAACCTGCCACCTAACCACCATAACTTTGACCTATGTTCATAAAACTTCACACACATCTTCATCTTACCTGAAGAAATGTCGTTAAACATGTCCAATAACTCTTGACTTTCATTTTGGCAGGGTTATGCCCCTTTTTCATGAAACTTGCACCTGCAACCTAACCAAGGTGAAATAAGCACACGCCAAGCGCAAGACAAGTGTTCTGTGGAACACCCTTCTAGTTACATTTACTGACAATTACACTCCATTGCATATTTGCAGGAACTTGAGGCTTTGAAGAGTGAGCTAGAAGATTCACTAGATGCCACAGCTGCTGTGCAGGACTTGAGAACAAAGAGGGAGGAAGAGTTGAAGGATTTGAAAGACACTATTGTAAATAACCAGTCGACGTACGAGGGACAGGTGGCCGAAATGCGTGTCAAACACACTACACAGATGGTACAGTATAATGAAGAGCTGGAGAATGTCAGGAAGGTAAGGGGGCCATTGTTTATCCTAGACTGTTTCAAGCTTTCAGGTTACAACAGTTAATGTGCAAGTCCCAACAAAAATTATGACCAATTCCAATTTGTCGGCCATTTTTGATTAAAAACTGTGGCACGGTTGTGTCCTAAAGTTAGGTCATCTGAAAATAAAAAAAATATTTCTTTAGAACTTAATTTATAAAGTGTGAAAATTACTAAAAATAAAAGTGAAAAACAAATTCAGAGCCATCAGAAACATTTGCCTACCCGATTCCCGAATACTTGCCTACTGTGTGATAAGTTTTGGGTTTGCATGACTACCTATGAAATAGAGAAATGATGCGTTTAACAGATGAAAGGAATCTTAAGATAAATAGACTTTCAAGTACAGTGGGTTCATGATTAATGTTTGCGTCTTTAGGTTAAAGGTCAAGGTCACAGTGACAATTTATTTTTTAAAGTTATTTCTGCATTGTGAGATGTACATTATATGAAGTGTTGTATTGCAGGTGAGAGCACAACTGGAGAAGACAAAACAGACACTGGAGGCTGAGAACCAGGATTTAGCTGGAGATCTTAAACAAGTCCAGATGGCCAAACAAGAATCTGAACGTAAACGCAAACAAGCAGAAACACAGCTGTCCGAGATCACTATCAAATTTGCAGAATTGGAACGCGTGAAGGGCGACGTCGGAGATAAGCTGACCAAGTTTACGACGGAGCTGGAAGCTGTGAGCTCGCAGCTGGAGCAGTCAGAAATAAAAGCAATCCAGCTAGAACAGAAGAGAGCTTCGTTAGAGGCACAGCTGGCAGATGCCCAGGAGCTGGCTCAGGATGAGACAAGAGCTAAATTGTCCACCCAGGCCAAGTTGCGCCAGGAGACTGATCTCAAGGAGCAGCTGCTGGGAAGGTTGGAGGATGAGGAAGAAGCGAAACACTTACTGACGAAATCAGTGGCTGATCTACAGCAGAAGGTATGTATCACTTGCAGAACTGAGCTGGCCCAACTTGTTGGATTTATAAGGTATGATGCTAATCTCATTCAGTGTCACATTTGCATTTGGAGCATGGACTCTGCAGATATTAACTGGTACGCAAAGCATATGCAGAGGTGTAGATAATTTTTGCCTGCAAGGAGTATTTTTTTGATGGAGTATTTTTCTTATCAGATCAACACGAGTTAATACAAGGAATTCTTCATTAAAGTTGTTCATGCTTTCAAAGTGGATGTGTCTGTCCAGCTGGCTTGCAGAATGGCGGTGATTCTACCCAGGTGGCTGCCCGTGCATGAAAATTGCCCAGAGGGGCAGCTAGGGTCTTTCTCCACCAATGGAAGCCGGAAAGTCGCCATAGAACCTTAGCTGCTGGTGCGACTGAAATCCAATTCAATTCCAATTCAGTTCAAAATGGATGGATGTGATATATATAATAATTCAGTAAAAACAAAAGTAACATTTTATGACCTTTGTTTGAACGATTTTCAAAAATGCAAATAAAACTCTTCCAGGGGATAATACATCAGCATATAAATACTGTTCAATTTGCAGTATGTTGTAAGAATAATGATAGATTACTCATAATCTTTAAAAAAAAAATAATCAAAAACTTCAGAATAATATGATGACCTGCATGAATTTAAAGACAATATTGTACATGGCAGAGGGTAGTCTTTGGAAAATAGTATGAATGTTTGCCCTTTTAGTGGCCAGTAAGTTGACTAGGTATTTAATACTACTTTATAGATGGTTATATCTGCACATCTGTAGTCTCTATATATAAGTCTGTTGTAAATTCAGATTATAGAGGTGAAGAAGAAGGCAGAAGATGATGCACGTAACAACGAGGCCCTGGAGGAGTACAAGAAGAAGGCTGGACGTGAGATGGAGGCATACCAGGCCCAGGTGGAGGAGGCAAGGGTCGTAAACGACCGCCTTGAGAAGTCTCGCAAGAAGCTACAGGCTGAAGTGGACGATGCCAACATGGAGAGAGAGAAGCAGATATCAAGTGTTACCAATATGGAGAAGAGGCAACGCAAGTTCGACAATCTCCTCGCTGAAGAGAAAGCAGTTTCAGAGAGGTAATTGTGTGTTGTCTTAAGATTTGTAGGTTTTTACGATGAGATGGGTGTATATATGATAACGTACACTTTTGATGAAGTAGTGATTGCAAGCCCTAATCTTTTAGCTCACATGGGTGTTATAGTATTACTCTTTGTCCAGCGATAACTTTGCTTTAAATGATGTCTTCTCGTAAACCAATTAGTTGGTTTTGACCGAACTGCACATGGATGATCCTTAGATCAACGACTTTTAAGTCTGTTAAATTTAGGTTAACATGGCCTCCATATTTTATATGTTTACAATTTTATATTTTGTCATAACAGATTACAGGCCGAGCGTGACACAGCTGAGAGAGAAAGCCGAGACAAGGAAACAAAGATCCTGAATTTACAACGAGAGTTGGAAGAAATAAGGGACAGGTTTGAAGTGGCTGATAGACAAAAGGTGGCACAACAGAGAGAACTGGAGGATCTCTACTCGAGCAAAGATGATGTTGGCAAAAATGTATGTTGCTCACTCACTTGAACATTTGTTCTAAACTTACTGCAAGGACTATTCCATTAAAACATACAAGGGACCCCAGGAAGGCACTTATGAAATTACACACCCACCATAGATGCAAAAAATTGAGTTTAAAGAACTAAATTTCGGAATATAGGGTTCGCCCATAGATGTTTATTAAATTGTCTTCCTGGAATCAGGGGTATGTTTAAATGGAAAAGCCCTAATTTGTCATATCTAAATAGTTACATTTTCAAAAGTAGTGTATGTGCTGTTAAAGGGTCACACAGAAATCTTAAAGTTTTTATTGAACATTAAAATTAGCATCTCGATTTATTTATCCAGTATCCTTTAAAATTGCTTGCATATAATTAAATAAAATTTAGCCTTTTCGATTGTCTTCGTTATTCTACCATATGTTTAAATATATTATTGATGCAATATTATCCATAGCTAATAATATGCAAGCACAATTTGCTCTGAAATAGTCTGATAATTAAGATAATTGATTGAACAAAGGCAACTTATATAGAAAAACTTTTGGGAGGCCGAACGTTTTTTTAAAATTCATGATTGCCTCGTGTCCCTTTAATGTGTACGTAGTTGTTGCAAAAGGTTATGTTGTTGATGTTTGGCTCTATTTATGGTATGATTATAATTTTTCAGTGATGCATATTTTTGCATTTAATACACAAGATAAAATATTAATGGCCCATTTTGTGTTTGAATATCAAATGGCTGAATATACATTTTGCTATATTTTTATGCAAACCTATTTACCACAACAGATCCATGAAATGGAGAAGGCCAAGCGCAACTTGTTGGAGCAGGTGGAGTCCCAGCGTGTACAGATAGAGGAGTTAGAAGATGAAGTGCAAGCTGCGGAGGATGCCAAATTGAGGATGGAGGTGAACATGCAGGCATTGAAGGCTCAGTTTGACCGGGACATGGGATCCAGGGAAGACGCCATCGAGGAATCGAAGAAATCTCTCATCAAACAGGTATGTAGTCCAGTCTAGGAGGGTGTAAAACATAGCAATGAAATCCATTATTTTGAAGACGGTTCATCATGATTCTACTTCTTTAATTATTTGGTCATGCAACTGCTATATCAAAATGTGTTATTTCTTGACAAAAGTTGTAATTTCTTATGATGTAAATAAATGTTTTTTGTTAAGATTCAGTTACTGATTTTTGGCCATGCTTTGAACATGGCCTGCAACATATGAAGCATTTGTTTAAATTTGTATCAAATTGTACAAAAGCTTTATTATATACTACTCAAAATTTGCTAAGGATCACTTTTATTCTTCCATATAATTTTATTAGAAATTAATTCACAATAACGATATTAATTTCATTGATACTTCAACAATTCCACAATTTGAATCAAATGACCATACACTGCCCTAAATAATTTCATATAAAATAGAAATAATGCTATTTATTTCAGCAAGAAATTTAGCCAGCAACAAAGTGATCCTTATAGCAAATTTTGAGTAGTATATAATCTATCTTACAAATGGGTTATATTTGTTGTAATGAATATATAATAAACTGTTTCCCTGTACAGTTACGTGAGATGGAAGTCGATTTGGAGGATGAGAGAAAGCAAAGAGCCACGGCCGTCAACAGTCGCAAGAAGCTAGAGAACGACATTAAAGACCTTGAGAGCCAGACTGAGGCTGCGAACAGAGTAAAGGATGATGCTGTGAAACAGTTCCGCAAAATACAGGCGCAGATGAAGGACTTCCAGCGCGAGTTGGACGATTCACGTATCGCCCGTGAGGAGATGCAGGCCATGTTTAAGGAGAATGAGAAGAAACTGAAGAACTGGGAGACGGAGAACCTGAAACTGCAGGAGGACCTGGCCGCGGCTGACAGAGCTAGGCGTAATGCAGAGACAGAGAGAGATGAGTTGCAGGATGAAATCAGTGGCAATACAACCGGAAAGTGAGTATTAGTGTGCTTGCTACACAACAAATGTGAAATGGAGCCTTTGTTATTTGATGTAATATATTTTACTGCCATATATTGTGCAAATGGGTCGTGCCACTTGTTCTAGCAACATTAATTACAGCCCTTTGTTATTGTAAATGGATAATGACTCAGTATAAAATCTACAACATAAAATGACAAAAAAATAACGATTAGGAGCAGGTTATCTAACATCATTATCCTTAATTGGTTATTCTGATTGAAATTTTGATAAGAAAATATATTTTCAGAGCAAACCTCAATTACAGATCAAGATATTCTTTTGAAAATTGCCTCAGTTATCAATTTATTTTTTTGAAATTATTTGTTAATAACACTTTTCCAATATATAAAATAGGCAGTGGTGAGGGCTATCTTTGATTGTCAGAGTCTTCTTGTTTTAATGCAAATTATCCATTTACAGGTCTGCCTTATTGGATGAGAAGCGTCGTCTGGAGGCCCGCGTGAGTCAACTCGAGGACGAACTGGAAGATGAACAAACATCCAATACAGACTTTGCTGATAAGGCCCGTAAAGCTATCATGCAGGTATTGTCCCTCTTCTTGTTTAACAGTGCTAACCGTCTTGTTTACTGTGGATAGCACGGTGGGCCTGAAATCTGGAGGGCCCGGGTTCAAGCCATTGAGTTTCATCTGTGTGAAAATCTCTTTTCCATAATCCAGTCCAGCAGAATGCGACATAACAGGACGGTCACGTGTATCGTAGTCGATTCTCCGAGCATGTTGCAGAACCATAGGAATGTTTTTGCTGGTAATAGGACAGGTTCCCGAAATTTTCCAGGGCCGGGATTTCCAGTGAGAATGTAGATTGTTACGGATGGCAGGTATACAGTACTGGTTCTACCCAAGAAAAATGGGGATCATATATGGCCTAACATGTGCTAAAAATGACGTAAAACATTATTTAAACAAACAAATTGTCTGTTTTCTACAGTATGAGCAGAGTCAGATGGAGCTGCAGTCAGAGAAGTCCGTAACTCAGAAATTGGAGAACCAGAGACTGCAGTTGGAGAGGCAGAACAAAGACATGAAGGACAAACTAACAGAGCTGGAGGGACAAATACGCACCAGAACAAAGGCAACTATTGCCGCACTAGAAGGAAAATGTGCCAACCTAGAGGAACAACTTGATATGGAAACAAAGTAAGATCTTTTCTCAAGTCCTCAAAATTTATGTATTTCAGTTAGGGTAAGTTATTGTCCATGCGTTTTAATAGTATTTGGTTGAACAAGTATGCTCTATTGTTTGGTGTGTTGGTTTTTTAGCTCTACTGATCAGAGATCAGCAGAGCTTATGCCGTGGTGCGGCGTCCGTCGTCCGTCTGTCCGTAAACTTTTTTTGTAGCGACTTCTCCTCTGAAACTACTGAATGGATTTTCATGAAACTTTACAGAAATGTTGCCCATGAAGTCTAGTTGATTCTAGCAAAAATTCATGTTGATGTGAAATCCAAGATGGCCGCCAAATCTAAAAATAGGTTTTTAAAAAACAAGTTTGTAGCGACTACTTCTTGAAAACTATAAGTGATATTGATATGGGACTTTTTCTAAAATGATCAGCATGACATGATGTTGGTCCTTGTCAAAAATCGTTTTGATTCAACGTTAAACATGGCTGCCAGCGGCCATCTTTGTTTACATAGAGTTATATAATGAAAACTTGTAGCGACTACCTCTCTGAAACTACTTGACGGATTTTCATGAAACTTCACAGGAATGTTGCTTTTGATGTCTAATTGATCCTAGCAAAATTTCAGGTCGGCCGGAAATTCAAAATGGCCGCCACGGCTAAAAATAAATTGTCAAAATACAAGTTTGTAGCGACTTCTTCTTGAAAACTATAAGTGATATTGATATGGGACTTTTTCTAAAATGATCAGCATGACATGATGTTGGTCCTTGTCAAAAATTGTTTTGATTCAACGTTAAACATTGCTGCCAGCGGCCATCTTTGTTTACATAGAGTTATATAGTAAAAACTTGTAGCGACTACTTTTTTGAAACTACTTGGCGCATTTTCATGAAACTTTACAGAAATGTTGCTCTTAATGTCTAATTGATCCTAGCAAAATTTCAGATTGGCCAGAAATTCAAGATGGCCGCCACAGCTTATTTAAAAATAGATTTTTAAAAAAGAAGTTTGTATCGACTACGTCTTGAAAACTATAAGTGATATTGATATGGGACTTTTTGTAAAATGATCAGCATGACATGATGGTTATCAGAGTCAAACATTATTTTAATTCGATGTTAAACATGGCTGCCAGTGGCCATCTTTGTTTACATAGAGTTATATAATGAAAACTTGTAGCAACTACTCCTCTGAAACTACTTGACGGATTTTCATGAAACTTCACAGGAATGTTGCTCTTCATGTCTTATTGATCCTAGCAAAAGTTCAGGTCGGCCGGAAATTCAAGATGGCCGCCACGGCTAAAAATAAATTTTCAAAAAACAAGTCTGTAGCGACTACTTCCTAAAATCAAAATCAATCGGTAGAGCTTCAAGGTCATTGACCTCTTGTTATCAAAG
Organism: Cyrtodaria siliqua; assembly: GCA_037043455.1. Classification (NCBI taxonomy): domain Eukaryota; kingdom Metazoa; phylum Mollusca; class Bivalvia; order Adapedonta; family Hiatellidae; genus Cyrtodaria; species Cyrtodaria siliqua. Next base: position 43,938 of record JAWPHD010016597.1, read on the forward strand.
TATTTTCGGCATTTGCAAACTCAACTTTTGTACGTGTTATAATTAAAGTTTAAAGTTTATAACTTTATGGAATGAAAAATGGTAAATAAAAGTCCCTGACGTGAATAAAGACGTTTTAACAACCTAAATGGTCTGTAAAATTCATGGAACATGGGCATCAACAATTTCAAAATCACTGGTAACTTCAGTTAGGCTTAATATTGTAATGTGAAACTTTCAGGGTGAAACATTTATTATGGGATTATTATTTTTTTTGAAACTGATTTTTGAACCAGTAAAAGAAGTCTAGACTGGAAGTTGGTCTTGCGTGTTACCTTGTAACTTCCATCATACTAGGTAGTGTTCATAAATGAACCTAATTTCCTAATGCCTTTAAATTGAAAACATTTCTCGATACAGATTCCTAAGATTAAAATCTTGTTTACCTGAAGCATCTTTCTGAGTGAATATTCGCCCCGTGAACTTTCATACTTTTTCTCGAAAAAAACAGAGAAAAAATATTTATGGTCGGCTAAAACGACCGAAAAATCTAGGGTCGATAGGGTAACCGGAACCACACATATTATTTTATTTGGCCTTACCATTGAACCTGCATGCATTTTCAGGGAAAGGAATACAATGCAGAGAGCAAACCGTCGTTTAGAAAAGAAACTTAAGGAGTTTGCTGTACAAGCTGAAGATGAGCGGCGTCATGCTGACCAATACAAGGAACAGGTAAGGCCACACTTAATTATATCTTAGTTTGCTCAAACCCGAACTTAGACTTTTGAGATGGGTAGGTAAGTAGGTAGGAAAAATCTTCTTTTTTCCTTCCATGTATGTCAGATTACTTGGTGAATGCTGTTTAAAGTTTAACTGCTTGTTTGGACTTAAAACACTACTTTTTGTATTTATTGAAGATGATTGTAGTATACTTGGTGTGTATTCAATGTTGAAAATCCTAACTTTGTACATACACTTTCTATCTAAAACGATTGTTAACCAAATTTATAAAGATGAAGAGGGAACACTGTTGTTGTTGTTATTGTTTTCACTATCAAAGGGCTATTCAAGTTTGACCATGTAGGGGAGTAAGAAGGCAATACTTAAAATAAATCTTCTTTTTTTTGAATATTTGGAATCTGGCCGTTATTTTGGACCGGTCGCGTTCGGGTAAACACACATAATTTTAATTATGGCCTAAACACAAATGAGAGAAACAAATTTCAATAGATTAAAAATTACCCGATTTTCCGATATTTGGTTCTTAAACTATTTTGCATCTACGGGTGGGTGTTCACTTTCAAAAGTGCCTTCATGGGGTCCCATGTATGTCTCAATGGAATAGCCCTGAACTGTAAGTTTCTATCTAATTTAAAGATGCTAAATGAAATAGGGGTTTGACGTCTCGTTAACACATCATATTAGGCTATATTGGGACATCAAACTCAGAGGGAGATGTCAGAGATGAAGGATGAAGTTTCCCCTCACATATGCATCTGACAGGGAGCAAACCCACATAATGGAAAGGTCTGTGGTTCTAAAGTCAAGACCTTATAAATACTGAGACTGCTACTTAATGTTACTAAATAACATGAGTTTGTTCCATTGTAATTCAAAATTTGCAGTTTAGACTGTCTGACAACCTGGCCTAATATTCATCAAACTTTTGAGCACGAGAACTCCGACTCGACTCAAAATCTCAATTTTTTTAAAATAAAAATAAAAACAATTTTACAATTGATTACAGAAACGAGTAATTTGAAAGGTAATTTAACAAAATGTCTGAAAATCACAATTCTTACCCATATTTTTGTGAATATAGGGTTTGCAAAAAAAAGGTGAGATTTTGAGTTGGAGTCTGATTCTTGTGCTAAAAAAATTGTTGAATTTAGGCCCTGCTCTGTGTGTGTTAATTAGCACTGCTTTTATAGTGTTCATAATTCTTTATTTGCTGATCTGCCATTATTCCTGCACAGGTTGACAAGATGAATGCACGTGTTAAGGCCCTTAAACGTCAAGTGGACGAGGCTGAGGAAGAGGTGACCAGAATGAACGCACAGAAACGCAAAATACAGAGAGACCTAGATGACCAAGTTGAAGCAAACGAGACAGCTAGTAGAGAAATCTCACAACTTAAAAAATATAGGTAAGAACTTAATTATTCCGTTTTCTCAAACTGCTTACAAAATCTGTTCAGTTACTGGACTTGGTGATAGGCGTATTTGCTGGGACTTAAGGATGAAAAGAAGGCAATTAGAAACTTGGAGAACTGATACTATTGTTTGAGATGCTTGTTTCTGTCAAAGTTTTTTTAAATTTTCAGATACAATTGAAGGAGTACTTATCAATGAAATCATTAAAAATGCCTGACTGTTTAAAAAAAGGTGACAAATACAAAAACAATCACATCAAAAAGTTGTTTATGATAGGACATTTTCAATACAAAATATTTCTCCATCATCCAAAGATGTTTTTAATGTGTTTGGTAAATCTAAAACTCCCTGAAATTATTTAAGGTAACTGAAGTTCTGTCATAACAGCAACAAAGAGTTTCCATACCCAAAGCCATGTGATAAAACATATTTGACTGGACAAACTAAAGTATTTTTAATTACAATACGTAAATGCTGAACAACCTTTTGCTGAAACAAACTCCACAAACAATAGTTAAGAGTTTTGGTGTTGCTGGTTTGCTATGTGTACTGTTGAAACCTGCGCAAATATCACATGTTCTTTTCTTTCTTCAGAATACGACATAAACAAGAAACAAAGTGAGAAGCCAACTCTTTATTGTTTGACAGTTTGAGCCACTTTGTGTGTCACCCACGCTTTACCATTACAAACTGTGCAGTATTTGATTTGACGTCAACATTTGAAACATTTATTACTTCTTTTCCGTCATGATTTTTTTGCATTTATTACTTCTCCTCTTGTTATGAACACTTAACAGTCTATGATTTAAATGCAACTTTTTGTTCGGTCACTCGCATCATATGGTCTGAATGTGATGTGGCTGTTGACTGATGTATTTCTGTTGTATTTCCTACAGAGAGAGCAGGTAAGAAATTAAGCCATGTTCTTAGTTCCAGCACATTGCTAACTTAGGCCAAGAAAAAAATATGTGTTACCATAAACCTGGGCCATCCTAGTTAAATCACCATAAACCTGGGCCGTCCTATTTTAATCTTGATTCCCTTGTATCATTTTATTTGAAAAAGAAAACTTGGTAATTTTCTTGTCATTCTGTTAAATTCTAGTCATTATTTCACTGATAACATTATTTTATAGTGTGTGTCTTGGGGAAATGATGCGGTTGGGAGGAGGGGAGCCTATCTACCTAACAATTTTTTTTTTAAACCATTTAGCGGAAACACATATTTATTTTTTGCCTTATCAACCACTTTGTGGTTATCTTTTGTACCATTCGAATCTAACCCTGTATGGGGCTTGCTGCATAAATGTTGACCCTGCACTGCAAGACTAGCATTGTTTATTGTAAGGTTATGAAAAGAAGAGATTAAAGTCGAGCAGTTAACACATATTGGTGTTAAATGTTTAGTTATTTTGTCAAGTTGGGCCTCAACATCTTTACTTAAAGGCAAAATATGGTGTTGATTTTCATGCTTAAAGGGACACATGGCAATCTTGATTTTTGAAAAACTCACTGGATTTCTACACGACTTGCATTTGTTCAATCATTAATATTATAAGACTAGTATAAAGCAAGTTGTTTTACACATTATTAGCTGTTGATTATATTGCGCCAATAATATGTTTAAACCTACAGATGAAAACAAGAAAAATCGTCTCAATGGCCGATTGGCTAACGAAGTTGGGTTGTAAACCTTCGCCTCACACCGCTGTGGCTTCGAATCCCACTGGGAGCTCGCCTTGTGAGGAAGTATCAATTCTTATGGATATCGGGAGGTGTACAGTACTGGTTCTACCCAGGAAAAGTGGGTGGTCTGCCTCCACCACAAAAAATCGATCGTCATATATAATTTTACATGTGTTGAAAACACCATACAAACAAACAAACAAACAAACAAACAAGGAAACTGAAATTTTATTTAATTATATGCCGGCAGGTTTAAAGTCAAACTGATACCGAGTAAATAAATCGAGATGCTTATTTAAATGCTTGATAAACACTTCAAGATTGCCGTGTGTCCCTTTAAAGGGAGAGGAGGTGCCCTCTTCACAATTCATATTTAATAATCTTTTTTTGTCTTTTATTACTAGTTATCAGTACTCTAAAAAGGCAAATAAAACAATTAGATTTTTCCAAAAAGTAGCAGTTTGAATACACAAAAGGTTTTGAAATAAAATCTTAAGTATGGTTATATACATGTAGTTTGTCTAAACAACTTCATCAGACACAAGCTTATCATACCAAATGTGAGTACATGATAGCATTATTACAGGAAATAAATGACGCTTAATTGCTATTGTCAAGGGAGTGGGAATTTTTAACCCTTTGGTACCAAATATATATTTTTTAATTACTGTTCCTTGACACCGAAATGCTTACTTCTGGCTAAAATAAAAAATATTTCATTTGCCTCTTTAGAGTAGCATTATAGATTTATTGCATGGACTCGTATCAAGACCCTATTGCACGTGCATCTTTGCATGCAAAGAATCCCTACCCGCCAACCTATATGTTTGCTTAGGAAGAAACCCAATCAGCCCTCTCACACATTCCCATAGGAAAATCCACAGTCTTTTCCTTAGGAAAATACCTAGCCCAACCACCCACATGTAGCCTAAGGAAAATACTAAGCACACCCACCCATACATCTTCTTAGGAAAATACCCAGTCCATCCAACCACCGATCCTCCCATATGTTTCCTTAGGAAACTCCAAGCACTTTTCACACACCCATATGATACATTTCCATAGGGAAACATCTCCAGTCGGTTGAAGCAAATATTTCTTAATGAAAAACCCCAGCTCGCCCACCCACACATTTCCTAAGTCTGCCCATGTACTGTCTCCTTAGGGAAATCCCCAGCTTGTCCACCCATACAACATTTAAAACCCTCAACCCGCCAGGAAACTTGCAAACCCACGTTTCCTAGAAGAAAATCTGCAGCCCACCCACCCATACAT
>JAWPHD010016598.1:0-49028 GCA_037043455.1 Cyrtodaria siliqua
TTTACAGTTGAACTATACTTCAAATTGCATTTAAACAAATATTGATCCCTGAAAATATCGGTCACCCAGAGGGTAACTCCCTCCCACACCCACCCTATGATATTCCAGTTTGATTTCCCCTATCCCTTAAATTACTTCTGTGGAAGACCCTGTAAGGATATTTAAATATATGTAAAATCTTACATTTTAACACATTTTCCACTTAAGTTGATCTATGCAATAATTAGTGGTGTCCGTTTCTAGGTAGTTCTTCGGTTGTTTGTTTACACGTGGTTTTTACAGAGCTTATGCCCGTATACTATACTGTTGGCTACGTTTTCCAAAAATCATCGTCTTTTCTTTTTCGATTTTTAACGCCCCAAAGAAATTTCAGCTCGCGATTTAACTTGTTTTCATTTATTTTGCGAGCTTACTGTATACAGAACTCAACTTTTATAATCGGTCACCCAGTTTTTTAACAACACGGAAACTAAAAACTGGAAATCACCGAAACACATACCAATATTTTATTAAATTTAACAACAAGGTTTTAGTCCATCAAGGCAGATTAAGTTTTATAAATCGCTAGCGATATTTGTTAAACGACGCCAGTTAGAATTTCAAATGAAAATATGAATTATTAAAAAATATATAATTCTTTGAAAAGTGACCGATTATAAAAGTTGAGTAGTGAATACGTATTTATACTAGCATATTAAAGTTAATAGAGGCGAATTATCTTTCATTACGTGGTCCGAGTATTAACTTTCATACCCCAGCCAACTCCTTCCAAAAATGCTTCCAGAAATCTCTAGGTTTGCAATGACGTAGGCGTTCAATATTGTTAATTTTTATACATTCATAACGACGTTTCTTTTTTTTAACAATATTTTTATAAATAATTTTTTCACTACACATTTCTACCCTATTAGCATCGCTTTTATGCATATTATATGTATTCATAGCTTTTACATATGTACGTTTAGCGTTAATTCATTCAGTATCAAACCATTCGGCTTTATTACATAAAGCACCTTTAACACGTGGTTTATTATATACAATATCATGTTTGCAAAATAATGGCTCAGCAACGCTTTTAATAACATTTGTAAAATTTTCAATACACAAATAGACTTCATTTTTGCTATTAAAATTGGTATTATTTGTAATAGTGTGTTTAGCGCAGGTAGTTGCGCAATAAGACCACGCCTGAAGTCATCACGCAGGTCATTCTCCCATCGTATTCGTATTCGTTCATAGAAATCATCATCATTTTCGCGAAGTGTGCTAATGTAAGCTTTCCTATCAATTAAGGCGGTAACACGTAATGAAAACATATGCCGGACCCCGGACTATTGCTATTTTTGTTGATAACGTCAATATATAACAATTGCAAATAAGACGAACACATAGTAACAGGTGTAATAGGAAATGCCACGTGCGTGAATTTATGAATTTATGTATTACAATCTCGCAAAAACGTGTAACTAAATCGTGCGTATGAGGATACCGCCTTTAATTTAAAAAAGGCATACATTCATATCAAAATAGCGCGCATAACGATAAGAAAAATACTCCTGGATCATGGATTTGAAAAGGTCTTTTAGCTGTATGGTTTATAATACTGTTCTGTAGATTTTTATGAATATTGAGTTCTGCTCAACCCGGGGCTAGAGGGCGTGAGCGGTAGCTAGCATATTTTACTACCGCTCATGAACAGTCTCAATCAAACCGAGACTGCAATATTTCGTATGTGTCGTGCTCGGCCGTTTCCAAAGGTCCATTATCGTACTCTTTTTTTATAATATTGTGGCATTACAGGCATGTATGTCTACCACATTACTGTCATAATCTCCTATTAATACAATTACACAGAATCCAATTAAAATGCAATGACGTCTTTACTCACTTTAGAATGGTTGTAAAATAGCTATGAAACTGTCATAAAGTCCGCCCTGTTATTGGTATCATGTCAGTGCCGTTGATGCAGGCCATATGACGTAGGCGCTGTACCACACACTAAACAATGTACACGATATAATAAAGTATCTACATAATATAATAAAATATCCACATAGCAAAATAATAAATGTACATAATATAATAAAGAATGTAGACAATATAATGAAGATGCTACATAATATAAAAAGATATCTACATAACATAATAAAGATACCACATAATGTAATAAAGATAAATACATGTACATATACAAATGTTTACAATGAAATCAATTAGTCTGATATTATCCAATGAAATCATGGCTTGTTTTATTTTACACATTAGATCAATCAGTATTACGTTGCCAACGGAATCATAGCTTGTGATATTATTATCAATCTGTATTATAATTCCAATGAAATCAATCGATGCGAAATTCCCAATGAAATCAATCTGTATTATAATTCCAATGAAATCAATCGATGCGATATTCCCAATGAAATCAATCTGTATTATAATTCCAATGAAAACCATCGATGCGATATTCATAATGAAATCAATCTGTATTATAATTCCAATGAAATCAATCGATGCGATATTCCCAATGAAATCAATCTGTATTATAATTCCAATGAAATCAATCGATGCGATATTCCCAATGAAATCAATTTGTATTATAATTCCAATGAAATCAATCGATGCGATATTCCCAATGAAAACAATCTGTATTATAATTTTAATGAAACCAACAGATGCGATATTCCCAATGAAATCAATCTGTATTATAATTCCAATGAAGCCAACCGATGCGATATTCCCAATGAAATCAATCTGTATTATAATTCCAATGAAATCGATCGTTGTGATATTCCCAATGTTTGTTTGAATGGTGTTTTACGTCATTTTTAGCGCAATATTCCCAATAAAATCAACCGATGTGATATTACTAATCAAATCAACCGATGTGATATTACCAAAGAAATCAGCTATTAACAACACAATCATACTTTGTGATAATACCAATTCAATCAGTTTATGGTTTTCCTAGTCAAACCAGTTAAAAGGATTTTACCAAATGTTAATGTAACCATACAGTGTGATATTACCAGGGTCGTTATATATAACGACCGTCGAATATAACGACCCTGGATATTGCAAACGAATTTAGTCAGTGTTATATCAATTCAGTCTGAATTATTTTGCCAATACAATCTTACTCTTTTAAGACTCTTGATTCCATAAGCTCCACAATGCCGTGACATGTCAATGACTTTTACCCTATGTGTCAATGACTTGCCTTATATGTCAATGATTTGCCCTATATTAAGCAAAACACTTGAAATCAATAACCGTTGCATATCTTTGTCTGTTGTACAACAAAAGCCAAGCTGGCGGCGTCTCACTAGGTATTATAAGTAATATGCAGTAATATAAATAAACCCCCCACAGCGTATGTTCCGCCCCATCAAACGGATCTGACAAACAATCAGTGATAATGACGTCTGTATTGTTAGCTAGAAATGCTTAGAATGTGTATATTTGAACGTTTCATTATAGTTATCCTTCATATTTGTCCGTTTGATTGTGACGTATCAAGTACCTAAACACCTTTAACTAAACAAGACACACCATTTGCAGATTCAGGGTTTGAGAATAATAACCACTCAATTGACGCCCCACCAAAACACCCTTAAAAAAGAAACACTCAATCCACTTGTTTTAATGTCTTTTTCAAACTTCAGCCAATGTGGTTCGTGGGTAAAGTGGACACCTGTCGCCTACGTCCCGCTAGATTCGCTACTGCATGCTCACGTCTGTAAGAATTCCAAATATAGGCATAACGAAGGAGTTGAACCTATTAAATGACCTATCTGTCGTATTTATGGAGACTTTTGCGGGACAGAAGAACAAAGGAAGAGTATTTCTAACTGAAAAGAAGATTGTCTTGCGAATTTGAATGAAGATGGGAATATCACCAAACATACAGTACGCTGGCAGGTGGCTGTAGATTGGTACCCCGCTAATCATATAGTACGCTATAGTACGCTAGCAGGTGGCTGTTGATTTATACTCCACCGTATATACGGTACATTGGCATGCGGTTGTAGATGGGTACCCCACCAAACATACAGTACGCTGGTAGTGGCTGTAGATTGGTACCCCACTAATCATATAGTACGCTAGCAGGTAGCTGTTGATGGATACTCCACCGTATATACGGTATATTGGCATGTGGCTGTAGATGGGTACCCCACTAAACATACAGTGTGTAAACATACAGAACGCTGGCAGGTGGCAGGTGGCTGTAGATGGATATCCCACTAAACATACAGTACGCTGGCAGGTGGCTGTAGATGAATATCCCACTAAACATACAGAACGCTAGCAGGTGGCAGGTGGCTGTAGAAGGATAGCTCTCTAAACACACAGAACGATCGCAGGTGGTAGGTGGCTGTAGATGTAAGATATCCCACTAAACATACCGTACGCTGGCAGGTGGTAATAGATGTGTACTCCGCCAAGCAATCGGTACGTTGACGGTTGTCGGTAGAAGTGTAGTCCACTTAAGATATCACGTTTACGTAAGATATCATACGGTTACGTATGATACCGTGGTTGTATATGGGTAATGCTAATATGAATTCCATGAGGCATTAATTATTTTGGCGATTTTCAACCAAATAATTAAATGTAACAGTTTTATCTGTATCAAAAACTATGGTCTGTCTTACATAATGTAGACTTCAACAGAAGATAAAACTATGGACACACACAGCTACTGTTCGACCGCACACTGTTCGTACGCGCAACGTGCTATCGTGAGCGTAGTAACAGTTGTTTGGAATTATCCGTTTTATCTTTAGTTTTTATTTTGGCACGCCTTGTTGCACTAGGCATTTTGGCGTGCTTTTCTTAAGTTGATTATATATTCTATATTTCATAATTATTTTATACATAGAGGATTTATTGATGCATTCGTATCCGTTACTAGACGGCAAGAGCTAAGCAGACGTAAGTATTGTCTATGGCGGATTACTGCGTGTATATTTTCTATAGTTGTTTCTATTATATTAGGCCAAGGACACCAATGAACTTGATCGGTATACTAATTATTAATTAAATTGCTGTCAACAAGAGTCAGAATTATCCGGTTAGAGCCGTGTCTATTTCAATGTTTAGCTGTATGTATACAAACCATTTAGTGTTCACCTTACTGTTTCAACCAATCATTTGTCTCAGATTTTCAAATACTTACACCATTATTCATAAAGATTGTACTAAAAACAGTCTTCATGGTGAAGAGTGTGACCTATATAAAGACTATCGATAATACATATGGTAACCGCGATCGGTCGCGACGCTCCCTCCCTTTCGGTTTCTTAATGGTGAAGATTTCTCTGCATAGCCCCTATCCTATACGAAGGCACTCTGTTGCATTTAGTTTTGAAATCTAATAAATAAAGTCGTTTCTGTTTCTGTTACAAGTAACAAGCTCTACTGTTTGGTACATTTAGTAAGCATATCGTATTATTGGAAATTGTCTTTGGTATACGATTGCATTTGACATAGTATTTCGCTATATTGTAACTCATTTTGTCTTTGGTTCATTTAGTAAGCATATCACATGATTGGACATCGTCTTTGGTATACGATTGCATTTGATTCTAGAGAGTCAACTAGTCTTTGGTACGATGGCATTCGACAAAGTTGGTATTTCGCTATTTTTGGGATCTACAGCATACCAATGCGTCTGTTTTGTCGTGATTACATGTGACATAGACTGTGTCTCGTGCTGTTTTTTTAGGAAATCAATTTGTCTATTTGTCTATTTTGGGTTATTGCATGTGACACGAGTCGGTATATTGATGTTTATGTGGCCCCCGGTTAATAATAAGACCACTGGTTAAGATACCAAGATACAGCATTTATTTACAGTCGGTATGACCTACAAACACAGACATTAGCTATGAACAGTTATTGACCGACATACTCCTCATTATCCAGAGGAGTAAAATCTCTCCCCGAATTCATGTTCATTCATTTTTTTGGCATGTTCATTAAAGATATCCATCATCATCCATGTATTGTTTTACGAGCTACTTTAGTCGTGTTAGAAAACAAAGATCGTGGCTCCAGGGGAAAATAGAAGTGTTTACAACAGAATTTGCAGCAACTCTAGACCCATTCTGCATATTTTTTCACGATGTAAATGGAGGGTCAACCTGAAGTGTTATTTTTCCAGTTGGCTCCATATAATCATTTTGTGTTGGAGCGCTGTAAAACCCAATTCAACCCAGTCAATCAATTCGTCTGCTGTTGGTATGCTTACATGTGACAACATCTGTAGCTTGCTGTTTCTAGAATCTAGTAAATCAATTCGTCTGTTTTTTGTTTGTGTGTTTTTTGGCATGATTACATTGACAAAATATGTATACATGTATTGGTGTTCCTGAAATTCCATCTGCTTATGTATGATTATATTTGCCAACATCTGTATATAGTTGTTTCTGAAATCTAGTTAATTAATGTGTCTGTAAGATTGAATAAGACAATGAGGTTTTACTGCTTAATCAATTTGCCTGCTTAATTGTGATTACATATGACGGATTTGGGTTTGTGCTATAGATAGTAAATCAGACAAATGTGTTAGTAGTTTTTTGTATGTTTGCACGTGACTATGCGTTTCACTATTTCTTGAATCTAGTAAATCAATTCGTCTTTCTTTGTTGTGATTACATGTGACAGACCCTGCAATGTTGATATTGCTGGAATCTAGTAAAGCAATTCGTACTTTTTAATATGATTGTATGTGACTCAGTGTTTATCTATCGCAGGAATCCGTATAATTATACTCTTCTTGATCGGTACGTTTGTGTGTGGCGGCGAGGGTCTCGTTGAGTTCATTCACATATCAGTTAAAGCTTACGTCAATGTCCATATTGTGGATTTTATTAACCATTACTTAATTATGCCATTATTGTAATTTTTGCCAACAATAACGTGTTTATAATTATATCAGCTTGTCATTACCGATGGTTATTTTGTATAATTAATGCATCTTCCGTGTTAATATGCGGGGCGTGGGTTCAGTTCATGACCAGATATACAATTTGTACAACTGTATTATTTATTAAAGTGTCACATTTAGAAGAAGAAGAATTAGAGGATTATTTTATAAATACATTCCATATATACGTATATCACAGGACAACACTTTCAGTGATTTTATATCCAACCATATACGCGACATATGAGACACCGGGACAACGTTATGTTTACATAATGTTCACTTTTAAATGGCTCGGCTCATACATGATTAAGCATGACTTTGTTTGTATGGCGTTTTACGTCATTTTCAACACATGTAAGATTATTAATGACTGTCGATGTTTGAATAATAACAGTGAGTAAGTCTTAACAAATATCTATACTCGTTAGAGGCCAGTTTCCGTCCAAGCCCAGGTTCCGTCATTCTCATTTAAAAAACGTTTTTACACTGCAAATTTCTTACGCGATGTCACTTATTGTCAGACTGGAAACAGGAAAAACAACCAAAAAGTAAATAAGCGGTACAAAATGAAAGGGATTTCTCCGAAAAATGTGTTTACTTCCTTATATGGCGTTTGGGATGCGCGCGCATACTGCCGCATAATAAACTATTTAAAAAATAACACTGTAATGACGTCATATTTTTATCACTCTACCGTGATTATATAGATAACCAAAGAGAAGCAACACGTACAACCTGTACCTTTGATTTACACTGAGTTACCCATCTTTACAGTGTAAATTGTCGTCGTTGACCATTTTACGTTGACGTTACCAGGCGCATTGTTATAACGATCGAGGTGACTGATGGAACAATGCAAACATACCACTTTTACAATGAAATTGTTGAATAGACTTGCAAACAAGTTTCTAATTCATAAAAGTTTACTGTATCTTGACCTAGTTGAATCTATCACTCGATAAAATACATGACGGAAACTGGGCTTCTAAACAAAATGATTTCTCAGTTTTAGTCTATTTATAAAAAGGTCAGTGCCACTTCGATAATTTATATAAAACAAAATTCTTTGGTATCACATTTCCAGGAAGAGGTAACCTAATAGAAAATAGAGTAAAAATTGTCAGGATACATAGATTTGTCTGAAAATTAGTTTATGTTAACATACGTGACGGAAAGTGGCCCCCGACGAGTACACATGTTCCATCACATTCACTAGAATAAAAGTAATGAATGTATTCTTTTAAAGAAGATTATCGATATACGCACTATCACAATCAAGAAACAAAATGTACAATGTGTGTTAAACAATATACCGCACATATCAAAATGCCCGTTTCATATCGCGATGTACCGGTATTTCCGTATATATTGAAGTTGAAGCAATATTGCTTTTCTGCCTGTCATTTCAAACAATGACTCCGCCGACCGCAATGACGTCATTTATATTTTAAAAAAGAAGGATTACCCAGATCTATAGTGCTGCAATGTACTATTTCTTTCCACCAGGCCAATATGCTTTACTTATTTTCAATAATTAGCCATTAGCCATTTTGTGAGCCGTACATATTGTTGTAATTTTCATACCCACGGGTATTATACTTTATGACTGGTAGTTTGTGACCGAGTTTGTGATGTAAGGAAACACAAAGTCATATATTCTTTACAACACGAATTTATCTATATTTCTTCAATTAATGTAATGTTCATAATATACCAAATTAGACTGTTCAAATTAATGTCACTTTCTCACTTTATTCAAAGTCCCATTTCACGTTTTGAGATAATTTGAAGTTTTGAAGTTCCCCCTAATGTCAAGTATTCTAAGCCGAAAATAATGCCAAAAGATCCCCCGATATCTCTGAGCCACCCCTTTTATACAACTACAGTGTGTAACACCAACCCCCCTACACATGTGTAAACACAAGCCCCTTATAAGGAAGTGAATCTTCCCCAACACACCATGTGTTAACCCGAGTTTGACCTTCCTTTGTCTAAAGGCTACACAATCTCCCCGTGTAAACACTGTGTAATGTACATGTGTTAACACAATCCCCTTATAAGGAAGTGAATCTTCCCCAACACACCATGTGTTAACCCCAGTTTGACCTTCCTTTGTTTAAAGGACTACCCAAAACACTTCTGTGTGACCAGAATAGAATACACTGCATAGAACATCAGATCACCCACTAGCCCGGCTTGTGTTACACACTGTATGTAAGGTTATATGGAACTTTCAATACTTTCACACAAAGACTGCATAAAAAGCATATTCATATAATACATCTATGAAATGTAATATTACCAAAACACAACACTGCCCCTTCCTTAAAACGAAAGAAAAGAGTTTTAAACCAAATGTAAAAGTAATTAGCATACGCTATTAGTTATCATAATCTTCAATTTAATAATCAAAAATTAATTCCTAAAAATGTCTTTCTCTGACTTAGGAAATATATTGTTTAAATCCACATAAAAATCCAAGTCCTTCTATAACAGGAAAGACACTGGAAGTAAGTCCTACATGTTTCCCTAAATAATTGACAAAGGAAATAGCACAACCTCACACACCGTCACAATCACACAGAGTCCTGAATTATCATTTTCCGCGAAATAGTGCTTTGCTGAATTTATTTTTAACAATTACAATGGAAAAAGAAAGAGCACTTTATGTCTATAGTCCCACAATATAAATTCTGGTATACTGGTCTGTCGGACCGTATTTGGTACAAAAACGAATATGTACAAATTTGTACCATATTCGGCCGAATATGGTACAACTGTCTAATTGTACCATATACGTATCTGCAGTTTTGGGGTAAAATGCCTGACCAAATATGGTACAAACTTGTACCATATTCGGATGAAAAATGTACCACATTCGTTCCGAATATGGTACACACTCATCATCGTCATCGTCATCATCATCATCGTCATCATCATCATCATCATCATCATCATCATAACTACAATTTGCATCAACGTCATCAATACCATCATGAAAATAATCATCATCGTCATCATCATCATCATCATCATCATCATCATAACTACAATTTGCATCAACGTCATCAATACCATCATGAAAATAATCATCATCGTCATCATCATCATCATCATCATCATCATCATAATCATCATCAGCATCATCATCATCATCATCATAATCATCATCATCGGCGGCCGGTAATCATTGGCGTCAACATAATAAAAAACTTTTTTCATCATCATCATTATAATCATTATCATCGGCCGATAAACATCGCAGTTATCATCATCACAATCATCAAACCCCAATCATCATCACCATTGTCATCATCATCAATTACATCATCATCGTCACCATTAACACCATCATCATCATCGTCACCATTAACGCCATTATCATCATCATCGTCATGATGATGACAAAAGTTTTGATGATGATGACGACGATCAAAATTACCGTCATCATCATCATCACAAACTTTTATCATCATTGTCATCATCATCACCATCATTATCACCACAATCATCAAGGTCATCATCATCATCATCAACACCATCATCATCATCACCATTATCATCATCGTAATGAAGATCACAAAAATGTGATGATGATAACTGCGATGTTTTTCGGTCGATGGTGATGATGATGACAAAAGTTTTGTAATGATGATAAGATCAAATTTTCCAAGAAGCGCTGGCGCGCTTCATGGATTTGCTCGCCTACCTTTACCCTTACAAGTTCACACTCTATGAACACAACCAAAATGCGATAATCCTCAAACTTTTACAGAGTTACCTGGAGCAAGCACGTCTCTAGTCTTAGAGTACTAGTACTTAGTAACCAGTACTAAGCAGATACATTCGCCAGTAATTGACAACTGCCCTACTTGAAACAGCGGTAGGGGAAGAATGGCCGTAGAAATCATTTCGTGACCAATCTCCACGAAAGTATCTGGCCCGCCCGGGAATCGAACCCAGGCCGCCTGCGTGCCAATCTGACGCGCAACCGACTGAGCTAGCCGGCGAAACAGTTACACAACCAGCAAAATCCATGTAAAGTGTGGTTAGGTTAGCTGTTTCTGTTACTGCTAGTTACGACGACGACGACGACGACGACGACGACGACGACGACGATGATGATGATGATGATGATGATGATGATGATACTTTTGTCACTTCCAATATTAGGTTAATACAATGTATTTGAGTTTGAAAAAAAGTTTACACATTGGCAGACTATTTCATTTATTAAGAAATACATAATTTATGTACCATATACGTAGGCCATTTTCATTTTATGAGTTTTTTTGGTATGTACCAAATACGTTTTGGCGAGCATAGACAAACTTATTCCAACCGAATATGGTACAATGTTTGTACCATATTCGGTCGAAAATTGTACCATATTCGGTCCGAATATGGTACATTTGTACCATATTCGGCCGAATATGGTACATTTGTACCATATTCGTTTTTGTACCAAATACGGTCCGACACTGGTCTCATTGGTACCGCTTCGCATGGTTGGGTTTGATTCAGCCACCAGACTGAAACAACGCTGATAGGACGTGACACCCGGAAACGTGGATAGGACCCGACACTGGGAAACTCAGTGTCTCCAACGTAGATATAGGATCGGACACTGGGAAACTCAGTGTCTCCAACGTAGATATAGGATCGGACACTGGGAAACTCAGTGTCTCCAACGTAGATCGGACACTGGGAAACTCAGTGTCTCCAACGTAGATATAGGATCGGACACTGGGAAACTCAGTGTCTCCAACGATATAAGGTAGTAAAATCCACCATGAAGGGTTAGGTTATTCCGTAAAACGTGGTATTTACTGATAAATCCACAAGCGAATAGCATTCATCAACACTGAACACTTAGTACATCCAAGAGAATAGGAACATGTAAATCCAAACTGTGAATAATAAACTTGGTTAATCCTTTATTAGAACGTAATAATCCAATGGTGGTAATTAATAATCCAATGCCCGGGAAATAGGGTAAAATCCACCGTGAAGGGCTAGGTTAATCCGTTGACGCGGTATATACTGATAAATCCACAAGCGAATAGCATTCATCAACACTGAATACTTAGTACATCCAAAAGAATAGGAGCATGTAAATCCTAACTGTGAATAATAAACTTGGTTAATCCTTTATTAGAAAGTAATAATCCAATGGTGGTAATTAATAATCCAATGCCCGGCAACCAGTAGGAAGGGTAAGGTTAATCCGTTAGACAGGCGAATAGCATTCATCACACTGAACACTTAGTAAATCCAATTTAACTATAGTAATCCACATTTCATGAATAACAGGTTTAATCCATAACTTATTTAGTGAACCTATGAAATATGGGTTATTATTACATATTTCATGGTGACATTTTACTTTACTTAGTATTAGGTCCTTCAGCTTCGAAGAGTTAAGGGCGAATGACTGTTGTGTTCCAGGTTTTCAAAGTTCAAAGAGTCACTACATTTAATGGAGGGTTCATATGCTGACAGACAGATCCCTGTACTCACAAAAAGTTTGACATTACAGTTCAGACAGGGTACATTCAACCCTTCACATCATGTTATTTATTACTCCATATATTTCTGAGAATAACAAATTTTCCAACAACAGTGACACCTGGTAGCCTGTATAATTGCTGCCAAGTGTTCCTTAGAATAACAATTCTCCAAAAGAAGAAACATGTCACAGCTATGACATGGTCAATAATAGCCCATTCACTTGATAAGGGCTTCAGTTCCTGCACATAATGGCACCTCCCTGTCATCACACAGAACACAGTTTATTTACATTAGCCCCAATCACACTATCCTTCATACAGCCAGACTCACATTCAACTAAGACTACTAATCTCCAGCAATTAAAGTTTAACTTTTCATCAACATATTTCAACAATGGTCTTGCTTGGAAAATTGCTTCCTGGTCCTGTGTTGTTGTAAACAGCAGCCATAACGGGATAAGAATTCAAATACCAGTTTATCTGCAACCATGTTGCTGCATGGGTTGGGTAATACATAACACATACTATTTTCTTCGTGAAATGATCCATAACCACCAGCACATATTTATTTCCATTTTCGGTCTATGCATATCCTGTCTAGTGGTTGTGACACTACCTATCCCAAAATAGGACTTTTATGTAATTTCACCCCGGCATCTTTCTGTACCGTCTGGTGGTACATTTCCTTATGTAATGAGATACACTTCTTTCATACGGTAAAACACTGTCTTTCATACGGTACCAGTAAAAATACCAGTAAAAATAAGTCTTTAATTTATATGTAGTTTTCCTTATCCCCAGGTGACCACCAGATATAGAATCATGTCCTGATTCCAATATTTGTTCCTTAGCAATGATGGAACCACTAATTGTTTATAATGCTGACCTTGAATTATCCATTCTTTAAAGAGTATCCCATCAATAATCACCAACTGTTCCAACAAAAGCCATAAATTTCTAACAAATGGGCTCTTGGTCTTATCTCTGAGGTCTTTATCCACTTAATCACCCTCTCAATTTCAGGGTCATTATGTTGCATCTCCAGGATTTGATTAGGTGTGTAACTGGCGAATGATCCTTTTAACATGCTGTCACATTATCATCATGGAATTTTAATTCGGGTGATATATAACCCTCATGAGCTTGTATTAGACTAGCTACAGGGCGATTTACTTCGCTGTTCTGGTTCGCTGTTCTGTATTCCCGGAGTTATTTAACTTCAGAAGTTCCTCATCCGATTGGAATCTGCTTAGCGGTCTGAGTCTACCTGCAGACACATTTGTAAGCAATCTGAATCCCAATTTGATACTATTTCTGTAGTTTACCACGCCATATACCCCAACCATCATGACTGTTATGATGATAATCCAAAACAGAAATCTCCCCAACGGGGTACACCAATACACAATTGTGTTAGTCAAATATCCCTCACACCTCGGGTCATGATTTGCTACGCACAGGTTTAATCCAGTTATTCCAAGTAGCGCAACTTGAACATGACACATTTCGAGTAAATAATGGGATCACATCATCAACGTCAGCCAGTACAGATCCTTGGTTATGACGCTTCTTACACACGGTAATCCTCCGCAATGTAATTGTTCCAAATCAACACAACTGAAGTATTTTGCCCCTTCCAGACAGTGCATACAATTGCCAATCCTTGGCAACGGTACGCATATTTAAATTGACTAATCAAATGTCCACCATTTGACAATCATCATCTCCAAGATACAGTTGACAGCACTCCACCAGAAACATTTCAAACAAAATAGTCATCAGAGAAAAATTCATTTGTAAAAACAGAATCCTCTTAGAAGGTTTGACTCCTTCGATCTAGTCTCTGATGAATATAGTATTTCGAAGTACAGAAACAAATCATACATGTCCATTGTTTATTAATCATAAAGTTTGTTTGAATAGATCGAGTTGTATTTACGGGTTTGGCATACTTATTAATAAACACTTTACACTTTCCATTTGTGTCCCTTGTAGTCATATGACCAAACATAAACATCATCTAAAGTTCCAAGTTCTAAGCTCTGACCTGTATTTAAATTAATGTTCTGCAAAAATTCACCTTCATTGCATACCGAAGTTGCTTTTGTTTCAAACGAACATTCCGAAATTATGCTCAAACACATCAAAAGTAACATCATGATTTTCATGGTGATTGTTAATATTCTAATACGTGTACGAAGTCCGAATTCCAAAAATCTGTTCCAGAAAAGGATTGCTAAAATTAATCCGATATTTAATTTGCTGTACTTATGTGTCTTTATGTAATCGTCCACCACAAATGTCCAATAAAAGACACGTGTTAAAGTCCAAAAATCCCTGACGCTGCCACCAGTGTTGTAATTTTCATACCCACGGGTATTATACTTTATGACTGGTAGTTTGTGACCGAGTTTGTGATGTAAGGAAACACAAAGTCATATATTCTTTACAACACGAATTTATCTATATTTCTTCAATTAATGTAATGTTCATAATATACCAAATTAGACTGTTCAAATTAATGTCACTTTCTCACTTTATTCAAAGTCCCATTTCACGTTTTGAGATAATTTGAAGTTTTGAAGTTCCCCCTAATGTCAAGTATTCTAAGCCGAAAATAATGCCAAAAGATCCCCCGATATCTCTGAGCCACCCCTTTTATACAACTACAGTGTGTAACACCAACCCCCCTACACATGTGTAAACACAAGCCCCTTATAAGGAAGTGAATCTTCCCCAACACACCATGTGTTAACCCGAGTTTGACCTTCCTTTGTCTAAAGGCTACACAATCTCCCCGTGTAAACACTGTGTAATGTACATGTGTTAACACAATCCCCTTATAAGGAAGTGAATCTTCCCCAACACACCATGTGTTAACCCCAGTTTGACCTTCCTTTGTTTAAAGGACTACCCAAAACACTTCTGTGTGACCAGAATAGAATACACTGCATAGAACATCAGATCACCCACTAGCCCGGCTTGTGTTACACACTGTATGTAAGGTTATATGGAACTTTCAATACTTTCACACAAAGACTGCATAAAAAGCATATTCATATAATACATCTATGAAATGTAATATTACCAAAACACAACAATATATAGTATATGGTCATTTGTTTTCAGGTCAGTAGTTCAATATTTACGATATTGTTTTATAGCAAAGGCACGATTTCTACGGCTTCTTGTATTGATGAATGACGTGTCAAATTGCTTGTTAGCCTATCTATAGAACACGTGGTGTGCATAGGCCAGATGATTGGGTATCTGATAACATAGATTAACTGAATACAGCATCTATTTATCTTTGATTCATATCCTACACGCCTTCACTACACTCTTTTCTCATCTCTTTTCTCGTCTGTCCTGTGTGGTTTATAATAAAGGAACTCTGCAAATCTAACTAGAGGCAGAATGGTAGGACAGGTACATTAACCCTTAACCCCCTACATATATATAATGGAATTTTCTTTCTTAGAATTAAGACCATTCCGTTTATGTGACAAATGGGTGTTTTGGGGTAAAGTGACTGATCAGCAGTCGGACATTTCAAACCCTTACTCGCAGGCTGATCTGGGTTTACAATGGACGCAAAGGCTATTATAGTCGTGCTTAGCGGGTTAAGGGTTTATAACCGTACAATGCCAGAATTATGCCAGGTTAAAGGTCGTTATCATGACCCTGCGCGTGTAATTCGGGCTCCATCGTGAATGGAGTTTCTACTCTACCATTTGCGGCAATTCTGCAGTTCTGTAGATAACGTCCATAATAAGTAGATAATCTGGTGTACAATAAACTCACGTTCAATTAAGATAGCTCTGGATTTCAGCAAACAATTAATCAACTATCATTATCAATGACTAGAGTAATTTTGTGTACACTTGTTCTTACATATAATGTACCCATATCAGAACGTTAATGCAGGTTAAAAGATGTGTTCAATTATTCTTAATAAATCGATCCCTCATAGACCTAGGAATCCTTATGTCAGTAAGCTACCGAGCTGGCTTGCGGAACGTCGGTGGTTCTACCCAGGTGCCCGCCCATGCAGAGGGGCACCTGGCGTGTTACTCCACCATTGGAAGCTGGAACATTTGCCATATGACCTTAGCTCTTGGTGCAACTATAACATCCAAATCATTTCAAGTCTTAGTATATAATGTGCACCTTATCCAAAGTTCATTTCGCGCCCATTCATCACTTGCCGTTACCATGGACATTTATCATATAGTTCACTTATCTCTGATATGGAATCAGTAAAACAAGCGGTCAGACATGCCAATTAACCGGATATCTGATTTATGTTTATTGGTCAGCGATAGCTTTATGTCTGCTTTAAAAAAACTGATTGTTCCTTTGTTGATTGATCAAACAAGTTGATTTGTATGGAACATTCAACGTAATTGGCAGCGAAAATTTAAATATGTTGTTTTACAAATTATTCGGTATTAGACATTCAGTACAATGTTTATAGTCTACACAATGTATATACAATACAGTGAGAACATGAACAAAATATGCGAACATTATTTACAAAATCTACATTGAAGTTTACAGAGAAACGATATTATGTTTTAATGGAAAACAGGTTGAAATATGGTGAAGAAATTTAACTTTGCAATTCCTTTCGTAGTTTAAATGCATGATAAACAAATTTTGATAAATTTATAATTGTAAAACAACTTGTATCCTTGCATACCGGATAAGGTCATTTGTGATGGAAAAACTGATCTTACACATGGGGGGAAGATAAAAGTCGCGCGCGCTGACATCAACAATGACAGTTGCTTGACGTCTTTGTGTAAATAAACATGCAAAACGTTAGTCGTCAACGCGCAGAATGTACATGATATGCAAGAAAAAAATTCAATCATGGTATCCGGTTCAGATAGGGAAATTCCAATCCTCGGTATAACTTTTTTAATCGGAACCTCGGCTCGGAACCTCGACAGAGCCTCGGTTCCGATAAGAACAATTATACACCGGATACCCATGGAATATTCTTATACTGTTCGTTATGGACAAGTATACACTCAGTATTCCGTTACGTTTATGACCTATCATGTTTCTTCTACCAGGCTTGCGGACCGTCGGTGGTTCCACCCAGGTGCCCGCCCGTGCACGAAAATTGCCCGGAGGATGCACCTGGGGTCTTCCTCGACCAGTGGAAGCTGGAAAGTCGCCATATGACTTTAGCTGTTGGTGCGACTATAAAATCCAATTCAATTCAATTCATTTCTTCTACCAACATGAAAATCCCTTTCAGACTAATTCCGGATAGTATCTAATTAGGAATCGTATACACGAATACTCGCTATTTAGATTACATTTCTACGCACTGTATCTCCTATCTTTTTTTATAGTTATCTGTTTGATAAATCGATCTATTAGCATAACTGACCATTAAATTGGTTTGTAATAGCAATAACCGGTGTATGTGTTAATATCCTCTTTTTCATTTTGCAGAACTGCCTTGAGTGAAATACAAAAAGACATACATCGGACATATGCATATTGGTAAGTTAAATTAAAAGTTGAAGTAATGGTTTAGTTATCGGTCAGAATCTACAGCTAAACATCACTTAGGTTCATGGCCCTTCGATGCATGCCAAACTCGCTGGTGGCGTACTGGTGAAGTGTCGTCACACACACACACACACACACACGCACACGCGCACACACACACGCACAAATACACACACACTGATTCAGACTGCAAATGTACAGCGATCAGCTAAGCTTTTTTTGAAGCATGTCGGTCAGAAATTCCAGGGCAATGATGTTAATGAGAAGGAGTTGATTATTTATAAACTCAGTGATTAATGATAGTTTTAATTCGCTTAATTGTATGCTGATTTAAGCATTTGATTAATGGCATACTGTCAATTCACATTCTGTTTATACTAATGGTTAGGGCTAATATCAAATACATGTCCGTCGAATTCCTGCAATCTCTCCGAACAGTTATGATTAATTCACCATGATTCACCCCGAACAATAAACCTGCCGGGTG
Source organism: Cyrtodaria siliqua (assembly GCA_037043455.1). NCBI lineage: Eukaryota > Metazoa > Mollusca > Bivalvia > Adapedonta > Hiatellidae > Cyrtodaria > Cyrtodaria siliqua. The sequence continues at coordinate 18,458 of JAWPHD010016598.1, forward strand.
ACGGCGAATATAATATCATGGGTGGGTATACCTTTAAGTACACTTAAAGTTCAAGTGAATTTTGGTACAAATAAACTAGTCAACATTTTTATCTATGATATCCTCATTGTTTTGTGTATTTCACGCTCGATTGCAGATACGGTTGAGCTGCAAAATCACGAGTTTAACTCGTCTGCTTTGATTGCATGAACCCATTTCAAAGCTTTCAAGTCGATGTGTTTTCTTAGAAATAAATTATAACACTTACACAACTGGGTACTTAGGATTCTGTTAAGAACTTTGAATTAGTGACGCTTTCGATGTTCCTAATTCTAAAATATTATTGACATCATGTTTTACTAGTATTACCACTGCAAATGCATTTGCAAAGACATTTACGACATCTTTAATGATAACGCTGAATTACAGTTACTTGAATTTCAAACAATATTCAATTAAAAGGGAGGTAATTTAGGAGTATTCGTGTTTCATTTTATTATAGATAAATGCAATAAATGGGTCAAACTTGTTTGTCTTTTTTTAAACGGACACGTGACAATCTTGAGTTTTATATCAGGCATTACAATTAGTACAGCGATTTATAAATCCTATATCAGTTTGACTTGAACAAAAAGGTTGACAATCCTATTTCCTTCATTATTCTACACATTTTTAAAATATGTTATTGGTGCAATATTATCAAAAGTGAATAAAATTAAAACATAATTTGCTTTGAACTATTCTAACAATTAATATCAATGATTGAACGAATGCAAGTTACGAGAAAAACTAACGGGACGCGTGAGTTTTTATAAAATCAAGATTGCCGTATGTCCCTTTAACTAGTATTTCTCTAGTAATCTGAAGACGTTTATATCTTTAAGAGGACTTTGACACAATGATAATAAAGATGTGTGTCCCACACCACACTATTTAGTGTGTTTTTCAAGATTAAGGTAATGTAGTTTGTGTGCATCGTCCATAACTCAAGGACTGGTTGACTTAATGTGTGGTATGTTATGTATCATCAACAGATGGTGTTCATGACATTTGCCATCTATAACTATCTTGGGTAGAAGTTTCAAATGGAAATAAGTTTTGGACATCACAGGAAATAGTCACATAACTATTTTTCTGATACTTTAGTATGATACTAGTACATGGAATGAAAAGATACGCCACTTCCTTGATTGGAACAATGTCCATTAACAAAACAAAAATTTCAATATTTTGTCTTGATTGTACAGGATCGGACTTTTAAATTACCGGTACAATATGCTTTTATTGGGGGATCTAGGATTCCTATTTATTTTCGGCAGATACTGATATGTTCCATTGTCAAGGGCCAACACGTAATTAGTGATCATCCCAAAAAACTTGAATTCATTATGCACGGTAATATTGTGTGCTATACTAGGTTACACACCAGAGGTAACTTAAGGACATATTTCGAGCCTATGTATTTTTGGGGGTGGCGGGGGTGGAGGGTGGTGGGTGGGGTCGGGAGAGATAGTTTCTATAGGTAACTGTAAGTCACTGTTAGCAATGCAATTTCATGAGAACACTGTGATGTACAATTTGGATTCAGATTATGAGGTCCACCCAGGAAAGCCTTTTTGTTTGCTGTAAAATATAAACACACAACAGAAAGTTGTTCATTTAATGCTTTGCTATCATTTTTGTTCTAGAAACAATAAAGAAATATCAGACAAGTTTTGTATTTAAACTAGCTAAATTATGAATATGCTTTTCTAAATTACAAAGTTGTGTTTAGCTTTTCTTACCCAAGACAATATCTAATATAGCAATGTAACACAAAGAAAGAACTACAAGCGGGCCATAATTTATATACCTGAGTTGATAGGTCAAGGAGCATGCAGTCAGTAAATAAACAAGATTCCTATACTTTTTCAATGAGCAAGTAGCGATGGGAAATACTAGGAAATATGTCCTTAAGTATTTTGCTCCAGATTTCTTTCAAAATATATTTCAGCCGTACATCATGGTGCTAAGACCATATTTTTCATTAATATGACCTTTTTATCGTTCATTGGAAAAATGTGTAAAAGTTAGAATCAGCTCGAAAAGATCTGGATGTACTCTACTTTGTCTAAATATTTATTTATCAATGAAGTTTTGCTTTCTTGCGAATTTGATGCATTGCATCAATGTTGTTTTTTTTCTCATACTGTGCCTCTCTAATGAACATCTTTTCTGCGGCATTGCTTTTGATTTATTTGATAAACAGGTAAATTGATGTACGGAGACGTGAATCATTATGGCTGTCGATCACGACTACATGTGTGTAAGATGGAGTGCGTGTTACTGTTGATTTATTCTGTCTGTACTGCAGAATGACATAGCAATGTGTAACTACCGTCTGCAAATTCGTTTGCGCTGGGATACATCATTATGATGTATGAATTCTAGCACATGAAAACCGCTTTTATTCCAACAGAACCACCGCTCTATATAGTGTTTTTTTTATAAGACTGTCTCCGGAATGGTTTTCGTAATTGACCATGGTTAATGAACTGTGTTTCATGCAGCACGCAATATAAACACAAATGAATAGCGACCCAGTCAAATGGTATACAATTTATGTTCTAGTCAGATTTCATTCAACATATATATTATACCCGAACAACATGATGTTAACACAATATTGAAATTAATATGACCTTTTTATCATGCACTGGAACATTTTATACAAGTTAGATTCTTTTAGAATATCCATGCTGTATAAATACTGAAAAAAGAATCCCCTGGAAGAAACAACATTAACAAGAGATAAAAATAGCAGACTCGGTTTTATTGAGTCTGTTCATGAGGGGTAATGTGAAGTGCAACACCTTTCACACCTCCTAGCACCAGTTTAAGCGATATTCCACTTTAAAGCTACAACAATTGAGCTTGTTGATCCCAAAGGACCATTAAGTACGTTGTCTAAATATTTATTTATCAATGGAACGATTTCCTCTTGTGTCCTTGCGAATTTGATGCATTGCATCAATGTTTTTTGTCTTTCTTTGCCTCACTAATGAACATCTTTTCAGTTCCATTGAATTTGATTTATTTGATAAACAGGTAAATTGATGTACGGAGACGTGAATCATTATGGCTGTCGATCACGACTACATGTGTGTAAGATCGAGTGCTTGTTACTGCTGATTTATTCTGTCTGTAATGCAGAATGACATAGCAATGTGTAAGTACCGTCTGCAAATTCGTTTGTGCTGGGAAATTACAGCAATACGATGTATGAATTCTAGTACATTAAAACCACCTTCTTTTCAGATAAAACCACTCTATTTGTTGTTGTATTAGACAGTCTCTGTAATGTTTTGCATAACTGCCCCTGGTTAATGGACTGTGTTTCATGTAGCACGCAATATAAACAAAAAATGCGGCCCAGTCGCGAACCAGTCAAATTCTATACAAACAATTTATATGCTCTAGTCTATCATCTTTTTTAGTCTCACGATAACGATATATTGATACAACTATTGACCCCTGTGATGCCTATATGGCAGAACGTCTCTGGACCATTGTACAACTTCCTGCGTTTTCTTTAAAAAATGTTTTCTTTGAGAAACATAAAGTATGTTGCTGGAAATATCCAGCTAAAACAGGGGGTTGACCAATTTGCTTTTTTTAATATCCGTAGTTTGTAGAGACACAAACCGTACGAAATCATGACATGTCCCATTCTTGTCAGTCACCTGGAAAAAAGTGCACATTTTAAAAAATAAACCACAGTTCTCTTTTTTAAGCTCAATACTGTTCCTGCCTTTGCTTGCAGTGGTTATAACTGTTTTGTAGTGAGACATAGAGTACTTGTTGGCTATAATGTCCTGGCAGCCATTTTACGCTTGCGTAAAAGCTGTCTTGTATTTGTTATGATCTGCGAAAAACCATAGTTGGCTGTACGTCATTTTCAGCACATTTAAGGATATATATATGACGGTCGATTTTGTTGTGGTGGGAGCAGACCACCCACCTGTTACCTGAGTAAAACCAGTACTGTAAACCATCCGTGAGATTCGACACTTTCCCACTTAGAAGTCGAGCTCCCAGTGTGCAAAAAATAATATTGTATCCAAACCAACAGTACATTGATAACATTTGGCCAATTAATTATGTAATTAAGTCTAAAAAGTAATTGACCATGAGTATCGTCATGCAATACAGATACATATATTACACTAACAACTATATAAGTCTGCACATTTTGTGATAGTTCATAGATACTTGTATTGACAAACTAATGACAGTTTTTCATCATTACAAATATATGATGATTATAATATACACACACGTGACAGATTTTAACATTGCAAATACAACAAAATAATAATTACGTAAATTCATAAATTCATACATATTTAAACAAACAAAAATATACACATATTATGGTATGTCAATGATAAACGAGGATGTTCTGAAATAAGATATCTAGTGTCTTTTAGTCTGTTAAAATGGATGTAGATAGCCTTAATACAAGTGCATCGGAAATAAATTTACTTAAACTAAGAATAATCTTTTTGTTTAAAGACTGCAACAATTCCACAAATGTAAACATACTTGATCTAGTTGTGTACTATTTAGGAATGTATTTGTTTCGAGGGTTAGAGTAAGTAGTACAGATCAAAATAAAATGGTACTCGTCTTCAATATCGTTAGTGTTACAAATTTCGCACACTCTTTCGTTTCTCTCTGTTCTCCCTCTTGATATCTCCTGTTTCTATTCTTAAACAATGTACGGATAATCTTATTTTTGTTATACAACTTCTGAATTGTTTGGAGCATAATGTTTCTAGATATGTTTCAAAATCAAAATTCCCTTTCACCACCTTATATAGCGTTAAACCTCTACTGCGTTCTATATCAGATCTCCATTGTTGCATGCAATTATCTATTAATCTTTGTTTAAATATTAAAGGAAATATATAGTTCATATTATAAGATGTGTAACCCTTCATTAAAACACACATACACACATACATACTGCAGTAATGTCGACAGATGTATTGTTTCTGTATTAATTGTTTGTATTATGGGCCGGTGGCCTACATTCCCCAATAATTGTTTTTCATTTTATTGCCATTGTATTTCATTCTGTTTTCATAATATATTATTAATCGATTACTGATACTTCATAACACAGACATTTTGGAACGAGTGCTTGTTGTGAGTTGGTTCGATCCCCGGCCGGTTTAAGCCAACGATTTCATAAAATTATACCAGTAACTTGCTTGCTTGACGTTCAGCAGAAAAGGGTAGTGCCAGGACTTGTCTATCTGGGGTCAGTATAACGTAACTGGGTGGGGCAGCATACTAGATGTCTGCGACGTGGGAGGGGTGGGAGAGGGGGCGGGGGTAGCATACTAGATGTCTGTGACGTGGGAGGGGTGGGGGAGGGGGCGGGGTAGCATACTAGATGTCTGTGACGTGGGAGGGGTGGGGGCGGGGGTAGCATACTAGATGTCTGTGACGTGGGAGTGGAGAGGGGGTGGGTGGGGGGGCAGCATACTACATGTCTGCGACGTGGTACTCCAGCGTGCAGCACTAAACAACTGAGCATTGAGCTCACTGCTACAAATAGACTACGTCGTAATGTGACTGAAACATAGTAAAACATTAAAAGGTAGGGCGTATGAAATCTGAACTCCCAGCATGCCTCTAAACGTCTGCTTATCTTTCCTGCCGGGTTCTGAACTCCTACCATGCCAGTAAACATCTGGTTATCTTTATTGCCGAGTTTTTTTATTTTTTTTTTATAATGCTGGTCATACTACACCAATTAATTTTCCATGGACGTACATTATAGCTCTAAGCTCTGTACTGAGTTCCTTAATATAGGAATGTGCTTACTTGTTTTAGTTTTAACAAAAAAACATACACAAACCATACATTGAGTATGTTTTGAAAAAGCTGTTTGGGTCGGATGGTGCTGACCCACCTACTTGCATGTAGAAACATGAGGAAAATGTAAAATATATTCCTTGTTTTGATTTTGCAACAAATTATAAATACATTGCACAAAAGTATGATTTAACCTTCATAAGTACTCTTCAAAAGTTGAATTTCATGTTTTTTAGCAAGATATTTTGGTTTGTTTTCCTTGTCAACCAATTAAAAGTAAGAGATTCTGTGTAATAGCTCCGATTTTACCCTGGAACTTTTTTCCCTGCCCGCTGATTGGTTGGTAATTGATGTAGTCTGAATCTGCTGTGTTGTCTCAAATTCAAATGAGAGAAACATTTTCATTTTGCCTTACCACTGAACCGACCAACCATATATCGAATGCGAGTGGCTAAATTAGCCCCCTTTGTAGAATGGACAACACGAGCAAAGAATGAGAAAAGACATATAAGAGAGCGCACACTTGAGGAGATGACGTGGATAAATGGACAGCATGATGGGTTTGAAATCCGGAGAACCCGGGTTCAATCTTCACTTCCGCTACTGAGTTTAGTCGGTGTGCTCTTGGGCAATACACTTTCCCTTAGCCTTGTCATTCGGATGACTTACGCAATCCAGGTGACCCCGTGTATCGGAGTCTCTCCACCGAGCACGTTAAAGAACCGTAGCCTCTCTGGGACGGTTTTAGACAATGTGTGGATTTGCCATTAAATCTCCAGCAATAGCGTTGGTATTCTTTTTCTATAGATGTTAAAGGTGTTAAAGTTAAATGTGTTTTAACTGAAAGAAGTAGAGCAAATCGTATGCAACTGTTTATCGCCATATGTTAACCTTTAGGACAAAGATACTTGTCTACTTATATAAAAGACACTATTTTATGCTTTTCAGTGATTTATATAATTTTATCAGTGAAATAAAAGCGATAATCCACTGTTTCCAAACAGTGAAATTACCATAAATATTTGGAACTACTTTTTCTATAGTGATTATCTCCCTTCAAAAAGTTGTTATTCTTACCTCAGTTTGCTGATAGTTGTATGTTTGCGGTGGTAACTATATATTTTATAGAGTTTTGCATCAACTTTGATGTTTATTTCACAGAAAATATTTTTACTGGATTAAACAAGTTCAGAACTATTTTTTGTCGTATATTAACTAGTGATCTGTAATGAAGCGTTTATAAATTGGGGCTAGCAGTGGGGAATACAGATGTAAAATAGACACAGAAACACTGATGGAAGAATAAAATAAAAACCTTTTTTTCAGTGGAAGATGCAACTTTATTACATCTCGTGAAAATATTGTTCTCGGAGTTCACTCAAAAACAAATATCCTCTGTATTTTCACTATCTTGATTGGAACAGAGAAACAGCGGACTGGAAATAATAGCTCCCTAAAATCAGCAATGTTGCGTTTTTCAATGTGCTGAGTAAACACGTTTGCAAAACATATTTACAAGTTCTGCTGACTTTTAATTTCATAAATTGTTTCTCTACTTCAGCACCCTAAAATCAAAAATGTTGCGTTTTTCAATGTGCTGCGTAAACACGTTTGTAAAACATATTTACAAGTTTTAATTTCATAAATTGTTTCTCTACTTCTCTTACGAAATTATTTTAGCCAAGAAAAATAGGTATCGTCTATTACAACAAGTTATTCGGTGAATCTCTGATTGTGCTAAATGGGATCAAAGATTTCGACCTATTACGTTATCATATTAATGGTATCTTGAGCATGAGTCGAGACTCTTAGAAACCTAATACAATCATAATTATTTAACTGTAAACTCGACGAACTTGCTCATAAATAGCGATATTTAATATGACTTAAGTGGTCTAAAATTGACAGTAATTTGACTTGTAGATACAGTTTAATCGAGTTTATTCTAGTTCATACGCGAGAGTTTCCTGATTTCGGATTCTTGCTCCACTTGTCAAGAGATGGTTTATTATTTTAGGTTATTAATATGCACTTAATGGTTAGTGATAATGAATACCAAGTGGGATGATATGGATATAGAAATATTGTATCTTAGTAAATTATCATAGTTAAGTTGAGCCGATATTGATCGGTGAAACACTATGAATTTCATTATGAACATATACTGAGCAAAAATAGAAACGTCCCCAACTTTACCCATAGATTTAGACACAGTGAAATTATATTTTATTTAATCTTATATGCCAACACCTTTGTTAAAGGCCAGCATTGTCATGAAAACAATTTTCTTTGAAGCAAACTTGTGGGCAAACTTATTGGCAAACTTATTCCCCTTGATTTGGTTTAAACAGCATTTCCGGGTCTTATGGTTAAAACTTTGAGTTAACATAGTTTTGTTATATTGAAATAAATAGAGAAAGACCTCATCAACATAAAAACAGAGAAAATACGCTGATCCTTCACTCATTTTTACGCCATACAGCTTTCAAGAACGAATATTTTCAGATTACCTCCCTTTATAATAAAAAATATAGTGATTTCGCAATTTGAATAAAACGTGTTTTAGCAGAACAGACAAATTTTGTTTTTTGATGATTATTAATATTTATCAGAATGATTGAGTGATAAGTATAAAATGATGAAATTATATCTAGATTGGTGTACAAAGTGTAACAAAGTCAACCCTATGCAAATCACAGCTTAAAAGAGGGACGTTTCTATTTTTGCTGAGTATAGTACGGCTCAATCCGGAGCTAGAGGGCGTGAGTTGTAGCTAGCATGTTTAACTACCGTTCATTAACAGTCTCGATCAAACCGAGACTGCAATATGTTTTATATTTATCGTGTTCGGCGATTTCCAATTGTTTTCCTTTCATACCTTTTTTTCTGATTATTGGTGTAAGGTAGACATCAGCAGCTCGGTATGTAAATCGTCATAATCCATTATACACGCAAACATAGTATTTCAGTATCAAAACAAAAATAGCATAGTAAGTACAAAGTCGTTTTTATAGCACACACTTGTAAATAATATTCCCGTAAAACACGTACATTGCGGCATATGTGTTCACATGTTTTACAGAAAAAGGAACACATATTGAGAAACCGATAATATAGTTTCTTCTTCTTCTTCTTCTTCTTCTTCTTCTTTTCTTCTTCTTCTTCTTCTTCTTCTTCTTCTTCTTCTTCTTCTTCTTCTTCTTCTTCTTCTTCTTCTTCTTCTTCTTCTTCTTCTTCTTCTTCTTCTTCTTCTTCTTCTTCTTCTTCTTCTTCTTCTTCTTTCTTTTCTTCTTCTTCTTCTTCTTCTTCTTCTTCTTCTTCTTCTTCTTCTTCTTCTTCTTCTTCTTCTTCTTCTTCTTCTTCTTCTTCTGCTGCTGCTGCTACTATTATTGCTAGTACTACTACTGCTGATACTAAAACTACTGCTATACTACTACTATTACTAGTAAAACCGTTACCACTACGATAACGACCACCATCACCACTACTGCTACTACTGCTGCTGCTACTGCTGCTGCTGCTGCTGCTGCTGCTGCTGCTGCTGCTGCTGATACTACTACTACTGCGTCTGCTGTTACCACCACCGCTACCACCACCACCACTACTACTACAAATATTGCTAAATTTAACAACAACAATACATACATTTAAACCACAACATGAAAACATAATCATCGCATCTGCAACGTCACAAACGAGATTAAATGTCACAGGATATCGATTATAACATAAAATCAATCTGATATGATCAGACTCCGAATTAGCAGTAGCGTCTAACAATCAAATACAATATATTACATATCTATTTCAGGCACCTATAAAGCGATTGGTATGGTATATTTGACATAATACAAATATAAAAACGATTCAATTGATGTATTATTTAATAAGTGCAATTGACCCTTTATTATTTAATTTATTATATATTTTATGTCAAACAACAAACATACTCAGCTGTACGTTTTACCCATGCTATTCTGGCTTATTGGTCACTTATTCGTATAACGTAAATGAAATACTTCCACTTTTACTTAAACCCCAGCGTTAGGTAGGGCCTACCGTCATTATGTAAGATAAAGGTTTCAGCACTCTGACCAATCACTGATCTGATTTTTACGGGTACTATTAATATATATATAAAAATAATTATATAATGTATTTATTTTCCATACTTTCTAGAACAAAACTTTTATTCCTAACTGTCAAATTTTGAGTTTGGTGCATCTATTAATAGCTGTACCTGTAAAAATAAGATCAGGGATTGGTCAGAGTGCTGAAACCTTTTTCTTGAAGCAGACGAAATACTAACTGGCTACAGTGTATACATAATGATGGTAGGTACTACCTAACGTTGGGGTTTAAAATAACGCATTACATTGCATTGTCGTTTTGCATCTGACTTTAAAATGACACGTGTTTTTGGCGTTTGAAACAACGCATGTGACGTCAGAGGTATTGGTCGGAATTTTAAAACCTTCCCAATAACCAATAATCATTGAGTATTTTAATAAACAATGTTAGAGAACTCATTTGATAAAATACAGAGTGCAACGCAACCTTTAAGGGGTTTGGGGTGAAGGTGTGTGGCGTGGGTAATTATGTAATAAGGGAACCGTGGTTTCAAATATCATAGTTATAACTCTTCTTTTTCTTCTTTTATTCAATCATATGGTCAATCAGTCGATCGATAAATAACCACTTGACTAAATTAAAATCACAATTAAGATACACATATTTAAAATACAGCGTATTTCTTTCTCCTTTTGTATTTTTAGCGTATTTCTTTCTCCTTTTCTATTTTTATCTTTATCAATATCACAAGTGTAATTAAGACTTTCCCCCACACTACACGTTACAATACCATCACATACAATACAGTCCAACATTTTATGCCAAAGGACAAGGTATGATAAGGGGGTATTTTGGCCCCCATGTATTCAAAATGCAAAAAAAATATTTACAAATTAACTGTTCTGCATATTGAAGTAAATTGATCATATTCTAACTTCAAAATATATTTTTATTTATTTTTATATATTTTTATTTATCTCTAGAAGAATTATTAGGGTTTCAAAAAACGTCATTTTTGGTAATTTTGTTATATTTTGTAGATTTCGGACCTTTCTGGGCAAGATTTTGATCCTAAAAATCTAGAGCGCTCCTCCGAAGAAACACACTTTTTTTGTCTAATGATGCCTCCCTATCAAGTAATTTGTTTCAACAAAAAATCAACTGTGCTCGAAAGTGCGCTCTGTATTTCCAAGACCAAAAACTGATCGAAAACTGCTGAAAATGAATAAAAATGTCTTCTTTTTGAAAGAAAAGGCCTTGTTTGTGAGGCTCTAATACTCATTTAGAGCCTTCAACCGTACTTGTAATGAGTTTTAATATGTATTTAGTTCGTTTGTAGCTGAACTAAATATTCAAAACTTGTGCATTAAAACTTGTGGCCAATTTTGTCCCTTATCGTACCGAGTCCAAAGTTGTGTGAGTTTTCTCCAGTTTTCAAGCATCTGATTAGCATCCTACTGTAAATAAGGCGTAACACTACGATAACAACTTTACACCACAAGGGGTAATCATAAATGACTGGTCAGCAGGAGTATTAGATTACACAAAGATTACACACGTGGGTCAGTTTTACTAGCAAAGTAATACTTTACACTAAGTTGTTTCACTTTTCTAGAAAAATTAACATTTACGTGCAATGTTGTCCAAGCTTTTATTTAATATATTTTTTATTTTGAGTTTTGGGATAAAATGCAAGACTGAATACAGATACTTACAATACAAATTGCAACACAACTTACCAAGACATTTATTCAAATGGTAATGCTTATCTTTTGTTACATTTGTATGGGTGAAAGATTGGGATATCTCAGTGAAAGAATATTCGTAATCGCTAAATATTAATAACTAACACTGAACACAAAAATAACTCACTGTGACGGTGATCCATGACGTCAATGAAGACATGTCGACGTTATACGTTCAATAAAGCGAATAATTTAGGTTAAAATAATACATAAACTGATTCAAAATGTAATAAATAGATTATTTAACTGTTGGGTTCGATTATAGACAATTCTTCAATCGATGACAGACGTGTTTTGATTTTTCACTCACTCGCATAAGCTCGTGCGTGAAAACAAACACACGTCTACCATCTCGTGAAGGATTTCTCTTTAATCGATCCCAGCAGTTATATAATCCCTATGTAACTGAAAAAGATCCTTAACACATTAATATATTCTACAAATAACTTACTAGCATAAGTGCTCAATACATTAATATCTTCTACAAAAAACGTACAAGCATATGTTACTCAATAGATAAATATCTTCTACAAATAACGTATATGGTGCTCAATACATTAATATCTTCTACAAAAAACGTACAAGCATATGGTACTCAATACATTAATATATTCTACAAATAACTTACAAGCATATGGTACTCAATACATTAATATATTCTACAAAAAACGTACAAGCATATGGTACTCAATACATTAATATCTTCTACAAATAACTTACAAGCATATGGTGCGCAATACATTAATATCTTCTACAAATAACGTATATGGTGCTCAATACATTAATATCTTCTAGAAATAACTTAAAAGCATATGGTAATCAATACATTAATATCTTCTACAAATAACGTACAAGCATATGGTACTCAATACATTAATATCTTCTACAAATAATTTACAAGCATATGGTGCTCAATACATTAATATCTACTACACATAAAGTCTATGGTGCTCAATACATTAATATATTCTACAAAAACCGTAGAAGCATATGGTACACAATACATTAATATCTTCTACAAATAAATTACAAGCATAATATGGTGCTCAATATATTAATATCTTCTACAAATAACTACAAGCATATGGTGCTCAATACATTAATATCTTCTACAAATAACTTACAAGCATATGGTGCTCAATACATTAATATCTTCTACAAATAACGTCTATGGTGCTCAATATATTAATATCTTCTACAAATAACTTACAAGCATATGGTAATCAATACATTAATATCTTCTACAAATAACTTACAAGCAACAGATTAATATCTTCTACAAAAAACGTACAAGCATATGGTACTCATGGTCATATGGAGTCAGCATGCATTTGTTTTCTTTCATTGTTATATCAACTCCTAGATCAGTTGAAGGATGTGTTAACAGAGGTTGCAGGATGAGAGTAGATTTCAACGAATGTTTCGAACCCTAGGTCTGAGTCTGGGGTCCAAAGGTTTATGTCAAAAGGTTAAATTGACCAAATTAACAACACAGTGACAGTTTTCAATATGTTAATGGACTTTAATTTTCTTTGTAACATGAACTCCATTTTCGCCAGTAGGATGGTATTTACATCTGACACAAGTGTTGTTTACATCTGACACAGCTGTTGTCCAGTGTGTGCATGACAACGAAGTGCGGTTATTGGCAATAGACCTCATCGACTTTGCTCTATTTATTTGTTAATTGTTTTATTTCTAAAATATCAGTAAATTCTGTAAAAGTAGATGCAAAGGTCGTGCAGGATATGTATCCTTCACATAACTCAATCATCCTGTAACACGCATTCAAAACAAACAACAATTACGAGGACAAAAATAATTGAATTGAATTAAAATAGGTTTTAAGGCGCACCAACACATGAAAGGTTATATGGCGCCTAACAGGCATGAACATGCCAGGCTCGTCCTCCATGTACATCGAGATAAAATTGGAAAACGGGCCTAGAACCGTCTCACCCTGAACTGCAGAGTTGCTAAAAAGACGTGACACCACAAACATAAAAGAGCCGAAAACAGGAACATCGCCATGTAACGGTCAGTACTACAAAGGACGCTGAGGGGTTTACACCAGGTTCTAGGGTGTACCAAACCTCACTCTTATTCAGTTGTCATCCCAATTAGACAGGACCGTAAAAATAAGGAAATTCCCATCAAGATATATCATCTCACAAACAGGACCGTGTAAATAAGGAAATTCCCATCAAGATATATCATCTCACAAACAGGACCGTGTAAATAAGGAAATTCCCATCAAGATATATCATCTAACAAACAGGACCGTGTAAATAAGGAAGCCGAGGACAGATGTATAGTTGTAGACAGAAATGAATGCAATAATCTTTAACTTACTGGTTGCTCAACGAATCATTGGTTCAAAGGAATTCCAACAAACTTCCCTTCCGACGACAGTTTCAGTTCCACTGAAAGTGACTCAAAATCAAAAGCGCAATGCTGAGCCGTGGCTTTTCGAACTCTATTCATTTCAGAAGCTATCGTTCTACTAAAACACATAGCGACTCCACCCCCACCATCTTGAGAGCGATGGTCACTGTTCTAGAGTGCTATAATGGTGGAAAGCGGTGTGGGTGTGTGTGGGGGGTTGGGGAAGGGGACGAATAGCATTACAAGAGGTAAATAGACGGTGTGCAAGGGTGGCGGGATTGGATAATATGGAGGGTGGTGTGTGGGAATGAGATGGATTATCCATCCCCAAAGAGTTGAGCATGCGTTAAACATCGAAATAATTGCTTATGTTTTATAACAGGGCAAATATTAAATATATTGTTATTAGGGACAAGATAGTAACTTTGTTGTAAGTGTTTTCTTATTAAGATCATATTTATTTCATCTGGATTGACCATAAAGTAGCGTAAATTATTGGATGCGAAATATCATATTGTAGTACATTAGTATAACGTCGATTATTGCAAAATCTCGTATTTCAGAGTTTGGAGTTGGAAATGGTTAGTTTTACAGGAATAAATGAGATGATTTCATTTAAAGTTAAGTAAAATATTAGGAATTGCTACTTACTCGAGAAATACAGAAAAAAAACGAAAGAAACACATGAGAACATTGAATTTAGTAACACATATTTTTTCTGCTGATTTTCATCAAATTAAAACACATTTTATTTAAGTTTGTTTTGCAATAATAAATATAAATAATGATAGAACAAAATAATTTAGCGTCTTAGAAATTGGAATGCTTACCAAATATGCTAATTAAACACTTTCTAACTAGTTTTGTTGAAAAATTAAACAGCGTGGCCGATATACGACTTTTTACAAGAAGTACATTTTAGCGACGTGATCCGTTCATATCGTAACTTCGAAATACGACCTATTGCAAGCAGATTATTTCTTAGAGTTGATATTTTCAAACCGTTTTTCCGAGATACGATTTTTTGCAAGATGCAGGTGTTATCGTTGTGAGATACGAGTTTTAAATATCCCGTAAAACATCATTTTGCGAATTGATATAACCATGGGGATTTTAACACAATGAGTAATAAAGGCAGTTGAAGATTATTGTGCAAAAAAGTGAATTGGGTCAAAAATCGAGTTACGAGGTTTTGCAGTTACACCGACGAATTATGGTACTCAATAGCTTAATATCTTCTACAAAAAACTTACAAGCATATGGTACTCAATACGTTAATATCTTCTACAAATAACTTACAAGCATATGGTGCTATGGTAGCTACAGTAATCATCATTAACAAAGTCTCAATAACACTTACTGAAGCAGAGATCAAACAAGTACTGGCGGGAGTGTCCCTACCTGAACATGGACACAGGCAGTTATATACTGAAAGGAAAAAGAAACGCAGGGTGCGTATTTCCGCTATATATTGTATGTTTAATATGCTACTGCTAATCGAATGGTACAGGGCGACATTAGGCCTGTCCTTTTAGAAAGAAGGTTTAAACAGCACTGAACACACCAATGGTTACCCCTTTAAAGTTTCATTATCGTCAGAATGCGCATTTGACTCAAGCAGGTGAGCAAACTTAGGCTTTAAATGTTGCAATCACTTAACATTAAATACAGTACTGAACTGGCTCAATTTTTCTAAAAGGAACTTCAGCATTTATGAATTTCTTGTTACAACGTGTACTGTGATTAAAACGTCTACAACATCACAGTTGTGTCCTTTCTCTAACTTTTTTTTTTGCAAAACATCTTGGGATTTCCTTGGATATATATGCAATTAAGTGTGCAGTATATGCAATATATAGCGGAAATACGCACCATGCGTTTCTTTTTCCTTTCAGTATATATTAATATCAAGGTACATGCTGATTATTAGTACAATGGGACGTTGTTATCGTGTTTGAAGATGATTGTAAACGCATATGTTTTGCCATGTGGTCAACCTTAGTAATTTGGATATGTTGAAACTATGTCGCGACTCGTATATGTGGCGGACGGATACCTTTTTCCTTCCGTCGTCGTGCCTTTCAATAATAGTGATTTAAAAGTTGTCCCAGCATAAAACAAAGCCTACAGAAGTAGTTCCTGACTGCCTGAAGTTGATGTTGGCATGACAATGATTTTTTTTAATTTAAAGTTATAAATGCTTTCATCTGGACCAACTTCCTTTTTAAATGTAGATCATGCAGATGTCAATACAAACCTGAGTTGACCAGATATTATTTGAAGGAATAACAGTTAAGCAAAACTATCGACCCCATTCTCGACGTTTAGCATTATATTGGCTAGAAATACATATCATTGGTTTCACAGTTAGTTTGTCATCTGGTGACAGCTCTTATAAAACGATAATTTCCTATTTGTTCAATGGCCAAACGTAATATCGGTCCGACCTGTACCTGTTTATGGTAGACGGTACAGACACACACGTACAAAACCAGGTTATATATATCATACAATGGTATATAAATAAATGTTGCAATCGTATTTTTGAAGTAAACAATATTTAACTTAATAGTATTTAGTGCACGTGTAACATGGAGCAATTACAAATAGAAGCCAAATTCAAGCTGCAAAGGTAGTATACATCTAAAGAATAACATTGTTGATTGAATTGGGGTTTTAAGGTGCACCAACACATGAAAAGGTTATATGGCGCCTAAAAGGCATGAACATGCCAGGCTCATCTTCCATGTACATCGAGATAAAATATGGAAAATGGGCCTAGAACCTTCACACCCTGAACTGCAGAGTTGCTCCAAATTCTATCGTAGAAACTCCATTTACGCTGGAGCCACGTTATTGTTTTTCTGCCACTACTCTTTTGATGCGAGCGAGATAGCACCTGAAACAATGCAGGGATCATGATGAAGACCTTTAATGAACATGAACAAACAAGAAATGTCACAGTAAGTGACAAATGACCCCGAAGTGACCTGTAAGAGTGACCTTGACCTTGGAGCAATATGAAACCAACAGATATATTTAAAAATAAAAAAAATAAAAAAAAATGAAACAAACAATAAAAATCAAATAAAATTTAAAAAAAAAATAATAATAATAAAAAAATAAATATATATATATATTTTTTTTTTTTTTTTTTTTTTTCAATCCAACAAGGCACATTTAAACGGAATTCCGTTAGGGCCATCGCCTTTCAATGTGTTGATCTGAAACGCGATACTCGATAGTACGATGATGAAAACGCGAAATCACGAAACTACGATAACGAAAACGCGATAACACGATGATGATAACGCGATACTACGATAACGAAAACGCGATAATACGATAGTACGATGATGATAATGCGATATACTATCGTGTTTTCACCATCGTACTGTCGCGTTTTCACCATCGTAATAGCGTGATATCGCGTTTTCGTTATCGTAGTATCGTGATTTCGCAATTTCATTATCGTACTATCGCGTTATCATCATCGTACTATCGTGTTATCATCATCGTACTATCGTGTTATCACCATCGTACTATCGTGTTATCATCATCGTACTATCGTGTTATCATCATCGTACTATCGTGTTATCATCATCGTACTATCTAACATGTACTTATTTAAAGATGATACCCACATACCCAACATATTAAAGGTAAAATCTCAACGTCTCCGCAATGGAAAATTATGAATACCTTGACACGATTCCCAAACGTTTACAATTATAGATTCATTCAGTTGTGTATAAACATGTTTCCCCCTTCTTTCACAACATATACCAGTATCGGTTCAATTATATATTTAATCAAGTTTGTATATACATCGTATATCCTTCCTTCAGCATCAATGTATGTAGTATACAGACAGACATATTAATTTTGTTATTAGGTCTGTGGTATACACTACACCAAGTCAGAGATTGGCCAACTCTGTAATCTAATATCATTTAGAAATATCTAAACATTTATTAAACAGAATATTCAAGATATGTATAGCATGGTTCAGCATTTAGTATCACGTCAGTGCATTTAAAGGTACACACGGTAGGTAATTTTGATTAGCGTCCCGTTCCCAAAAATGCTTTTCCTTTTCTCTCCATAGAAAGTTTTGAAACACACATAAGAAATCCTGATGCCTCACTCGGTCCAAAAAATGAGGGGTCATTTTCCTATAAGACAGTTTATAGACTCACCCGAAAATATGTAGTAGTTTCTACTCATCTTAAGTTACATGATAATCAGCTTGGTGGTCGACATACATGAGGACAATAAAATGGCAATAAAGCACCTAAAATGCCAGCTAATGAGCTAAGACTTTGTCCATGCAGAATTAAATGTTAGAAGTATATATCACTGCCTTATCTCTGTTTGCTTATAGCATTTTGTTACACCAACTTATTTCTAATTGTTTAAATGTTCTTCTGTCAGATAATTGATGCCTGCTGTGCGAAAATGGGTATTTTATTGCTCTGGGGTCAGTAATTACATGGAAGAATTATAGAGATTCTCATCTCAATAAACAGAGGAATCTCGGGACCGTCTACAAACTGAAGAGTGAAACTAATAGTTCTTCAACATCACTACTTGCACGTTATGTGAATACTTCCAAGCAATGTATGCGTTGGTCATGGAATGGTATGAAAATACCACATTGAAGGTTCCATGTTCATCGTTATATGTATAACATCTTCGCGACGGCTCAACATTTCGTACTATTAGCTTTTTAAATATTGAGTTCTACTCAACCCAGGGCAAGAGACCGTAAACGGTAGCTAGCATTTCTTCACTACCGTTCATGAACAGTCTCAATCAAACCGAGACTGCAATAAAAAAAATTAAAACAATATTTATCGTGTTCGGCGATTTCCAAATTTCTTCTTTCATACTCTTTTCATTAATTTACTTTTCAAAATCGGCTGAAAAAAAAAATTCATGTGCGAAAGCTGTTTTTGATGGGTCATATTCAATGCAAAATTTTGCTGCATGAAACATTTGAATTTTTTTTTTAGAAATGTTTTAAATTGTTGGATATTAGTAAATTAAGATACCCTGAAAGTTTTATAGCAAAATATGAAGGATTACTGAAGTTATTTGAAATTTCGTAATTTTCTGCTGTCACACCAACAAGGAATTTACATAGGAAAATACCCATCAAAAAATCATTTTGGCTGTTTATTTCTCTCAACCGATATTCAAAAGTAAAGTGTTTTATTTACCACTAAAAATGCCAGTTCTAATGATATATAACTGATGTACGTATTATTTAAATAATTGCTCAAGCTATGCAGAAAAACCTTTGGCTGAAACAAGCGCCCCCAACAATGAACCGCCAGTTGGATAGGGGAAGGATACACAATAATCAGCTTCCTTGCTCTAGTCTTACTATCAAATAGATTCATATATGTTTAGTCTTTCAAAAGGAAAGTTAATTCAATATTAAATAAATAGTAACTCTTCTTCAAATTTTCGAACACTTGCTCTTTTTCAAGAAAAAGCACAGAAATACAACTTTTAAGTCACAGTAAAATCCATCTTCTTGTTTAAATGGCTGACGTTATGATGAAAAATATACCATAACATATTTTCTAAGTGTAACACGGCCATTGATTCATATGTATATATGTTTGTTTTACACTGACCGCCCAACGTCCTCATCGGAGTCTTAAAAGAAAAGGAATCATTTTACAATGAAATAGTCATATGCAATAAGTCGTATATCACATTATAATGCTATTCAATACATAATTTGTGGACACATTTCTCATAAACGATCATAATATTCCGCCAGTAGATGTAACACGTGTTTATTAAGTGTCGAGGTCACAAACCTCCTGGCAATAGCAGTCACTTTTTATGTCTCCTTGTCACTGCTATTGATACCAAATGAATTCGATCATACATCGTTTAGACTCAATAACTCTCCATGATTGCGCCTCTGAACAAATAAAACAAGATTATCCACACTTCCACAGCGCTGAAGTAGTAAGCAATTGATTAGACTGTCTCTTCTTCACCTTATCGAACCGGAGTTCTGTCATCATTGATCGCCTTAAGTTTTAAAGCTAGTGGACCAATGCGTAGTTGGCACGACGAAGTTACGTCTTAAAGTTCTCAGGCCATGAATACACAACAATACATATATACAATTCGCACATTGCAATATCTGTGAACAGCGAGAATAAGATTTTATTTCATGACGTAGAAAACTTTGAACAGGTTAATTAATCCACAGGTAAATGTATTTATAAATTAACTGGCTATAGTTGTGCAGCTATACAATTCAGATTTACCTCATTTCCCCGTGCAGTCACGGTAAAAGTTGTGTCTACGTCATGCAAATAATAGTTATTTTTACATACAACTTAGTAGCGGTTTTAAATATATGTTTCTTTCCGAGACTATCAACAAATGTTCATACGATGTTTTTTGTTAATTGATAATACTAAAAAAGGTAGCCATTCATTCTTTAATATCCAATATGATCACGTGGTCAACATATTTCGCTATTTGACAGAAATTATATCCATTTTCTTGAAGCGACAACTCACCGCAAGTTAAACACAGGAAGTGACATTTCATTTGGTGAGATTGGTTGTTTCCCTTACTTTCAAGTCGGTGTAAAAAAATTGTCAATTAAATTTCTAAACATGAGTTTAAACATCAAAAATGAACGCGAAACTAGTGTAACTATATACAAATAACGAACGCGATACAACAGTTTGACATTGACCTCTGGATTTGTTTTCAGTCTTGCATTTTATCTGGATGGTATAAATGCTTCATCAGGAGCGTAAAACGTGCTTTCTAAGTGTAACACGGCCATTGAGTTGTGTTATTTGTATTCTATGCAACAAGTGAAGCACCAATAGTGGTGCGAAGGCGGGATTGCGAATTCAACATTTTAACTAAAAAAATCTATTTAAAAGGGGGTGATAATTCAAACATTGCGTGAAAATACAAATAGCACGAATGAAAACAATGACACAAAAAAACAAAAAAACAACATAAGATATATGGAGAAAATATTGCAATACAATAAAACGACCTTTATATCGTGAGGATGAACGAGCTTATAAGTTATTTTTCATGGTACGTCTTAAAGAAAATGCTTCAGAAATGTATTTTCTAAAATTAATAACTTCTTTTTTGTTAGACGACTGAAGGAGAGCAATACATTCAAGCATGCTTGGCCTTTGTATGTAATATCTTTTGATATATTATATTTACTTCTGATTGTATTATTACAGTCCCGTTTAATTGGGATGACAAGACGGTAAGACTGAGATGATAAGAATGAGGTTTGGTGCACCCTTGAATCTGGTTGAAACCCCCAATGGTTTGTTTGCCACTGACATTTCCAAGGCAGTAGCCCTTTTGTCAACCCTTTTATGTTTGTATTGTCGTATGCTTTTCCTCTCTTTGATCTATCTTTATAAGACATTTTATATGGAAACTGATCCCCCAAAACTATGTTACACTGTCAAAACGTACTTTTTCGTAGATAATTTTGATATGTATTCTGGTTAGAAGTTGTCTATGTTTTTACTTGTCTACTTACAGAATTATATTGTACTTTCTGAATAATTTGTCCTTTGTACAGTCTTTGAAGCTGGTTTGATTTCTAACGCTTCTAAATATTATCGTCTGTTGAAGATCTACTCACACATATACTAAATGTCAATTAAGAGATGCTAAGTGTTTCAGCGGTACCATTACGTGGTCTCGCCTTAATTCCATTAAGCGATGGGAAAGCTTATATTAGCAGGATTTTATAACTGGTAATTCGACAGTAAAACACTTTTAAAAACATTTTTTACTGAAAAAAGTGCGACAAACTGCTTATAATTGCCTAGTAAAGTTTTAATTTTAAAACATGCCAACTTTCGAAGTCGAAATTAAGGTTTTAGTTCATACCATAGCCAACCCCGTTTTCGCTTCTTGGACAAGGGGTTGGATGGGGTATGCAAGTTAATACTCGGACCACTTAATGATGTGAGTGGGTTTACGGTTAATAAAACAGTATTGCAGACCTTAATAAAGTTTCCCTATAAAGGGTACGGTTTGCCTTGTAAGGTCACTATAATGAGGAGGTAGAGGCAAATGGGGAATCTCATAACACAATTCGTTTCAGTACTGTTAAGATAACAACATGTCGCTAATAACAGCATAACAAAATAAGCCTCGATCTTGTAATATCAAGTGTCAAACCTATACAATAGTGGACCCGTCCATGGTCAAATCACTATGCCAATCGGAACTCTTCGCCAATTTCCGTACTCGGTAATAGTCGGAATCCCGAGTGACGGAATCCGACGAGGCAGTTCCGATTGATCACTATGCATGTCCCGGTTTGCTCAAACAAGCCTCAGCCGTGGAGCAGTCTATTGTATCTGCTGTGTATGTGGAAGTATCCAGTTAAGCTAATGTAAATCAAATCGACAAATCTACATTTAGATTCTATTAGTAACGTATTCTGTTTCAATTTAAAACACACATACTAATACATACACAAAGAAAGACATTGATTCAACATAAAATATAATACATCTGTTCATGAACACAATCATTGAATATTGATGGAATAGCTAAAGAAATTAGCATCAATGTGTCAACAAACATGCCAACCCTATCTTCGGAAGTGGACCATTCTTTGGCGGGAAAACTTACACAACCGAAACATGCGTCTATCTGTGTAGATGAAGAACTAGCGCCAGTCAGTCAGAGAACCAGACTAAACGGAAAAGAAGCGTCTATTTGTTTAGAAGAAGCGGTTACTTGCGTAGCCTGGTTCCCAGGGAACCAGCTATTACTTCCGCTGTAAAACCGAAATGAGTATATAGGCTAGCAACCGAAGGAAGCATTACGTGATCCGAGTATTAACTTTCTAACCCCATCCAACCCAGTCGGGGTTGGCTGGGGTATGAAATAAAACCTTAATTTCGGCTTTAAAGGCTTTATTGTAAAATTAAAACATTTAACATTTAATTTTATACAGAGTATCACTTTTTTTTCAGTTAAATTGTTTTTAAACATTTTTTTAATGCCAAAATATCCGTTATAAAATCTTGCTCATATAAACTTTCCCATCGCTTAATGATATTAAGGCGGGATCACGTAATGGGAATAATCGGTGTGCACGATAAATACGCAACATATTACAGTCTCGGTTTGACTGAGACTGTTCATGAACTGTAGGGAAACATACTTGCTATTGTTTACACAATTTAGCCCCGGGTTGAGCAGAACTCAATATTTAACTCATAAAATGTCAATAGTACCGAAATCTGAGCCATCCTGAAGATGGTATGTATATGACGGTGAACATGGAGCCTTAAATGAGTTTTTGTAATACCATTCCAAGGTCAGCGGCGTCTGGTCACAGTTTCTAACAAAATGCTCTGCTCTAAATGAAAAAACAATGGGCGAAATAACAAAATGGAATTTAGTTGGGAGCAGAGATTATAAAATCTGTGTATCACAAATAGCAGTCAAAGTACTTAATAAAAAAGCAGGCAACATTTCCTAAGGGTGATTAAGCTATACATCATAACCTTTATATCTTGGAGTTGTAGTGGAACCGCCTATTCGAAACTAACGTAAGGAAACAAAAAACACCGATATCTGTAAAACAAATATCGGGCTTAGCGATCTCCAAAGATCGGAATGAATAACAGATCGGTACATGTGTTCGTTAACGACATCCAATGACGTCGTTTGTTGCAACGTTATATGACGTTAATTAAGTAATTTTCAAACGGACGTTCTCATGTCTCAGGCTTATGAGCATTTTCCCTCTTTAAGGAGCTTCTGACTAAACAAAGAAGCAAAAAACAAGCTCCTAACCAATATGTCAGTACCTCATAAATCCTTAAACGTTAGCTCGGTAAATCATGAATTTTACGGTCGCAATTGTGAGACGTAAGCCACTGGAGTAACGGGTAACATACTAGTCGCATTATAATTGAATTTGACCAGCATTTGTTCTTCGAATAAATCTCGGTTCCATAGGTTAAACAAATATTAACTGATTAATTATGATAATTACAGGAGAAAACTTTTAATATATTCTAGGTATGATTCATACCTGGATGGAATAAAGAATATGTTCTGTTCTGTATTTGCCAACTGATAATACGATGCCCTTGATCATTTCCTGTCAATTTTATTTGAAACAACGCAGAGGTACATGTAGACTGCCAGTAGTCCTTAATATTATAACATTTTAACTATAACCTCATTATAGAATTTCCTTAGCACTGAAAGAGGCAAATATTTCCACTTATAACTTGTATATACAGCCATGGAGAGAAACAGAGCTTGAAATAAAATATTTTTTATGCAGAGTATTATTTATTTTTTAATTTGTCTAAATTTATTATTTATAGTCTAATTTATAGACTGATACCAGTCTTAGGTATATGGTTACATGTGAAAATCTAATTAAGCGTTTTACGTATCAAATCTGTTAGTACTGCTGATAAATTGATGCTACGTTGGTACGCAGTATGCACATAACCTTCTATCATTGTTGTTGAAATTGTATAACTATAATTATCATACTATAGTTCCTGCTACGATGGAAAGTCCAACATCAGTTATTTCCATCAATGTTCTGTGAACAGAAGCCACCAGAAACATTCCAGAAAACAATGCTATGTAAATAACAACAAGATACTACCACACACACCACACAGAAGAGTTTGCAATGAAAAGGATTGGTGTGGAATAGAAAACAACGAAATATGAACAAAAACTTAATTTGCAAACGTCTTGGTATGTATTCTAAGAAAAAAAAATTGATTGCTTGTAACGCAAAGTCAAGCCTTGGGTATCCTTGTATCTTTGTACAAATGAAACTAAACATATTTGGGATGAGCGTGGGAGACCTGGGCGTCGATAAAGGTAAAGGGAACATTCTTTCCGACGCGCTTATCCAAACTTACGTCAATAGTATCCGACGTCTAATAATTCACTGCTTGTTGCTTATGGCGGTTATAATCGAAACTGATTAATGTTTTTTTCCTAATTGTTTATACATATACACCATTATTCATTCTTAAAGATGTCACATTCTGAGACTACTTAAAGTTAGAAATTAACAAATTCAGTTTTGAAATTAAAAACAATGTTCAAGTAACATAATTATACATTGTGATGGACTGGATGAATTTAAGCCAACACTTTTGTAGATATTTATCGTTTTCTTAAAATATTACAAGAAATTGACGCATTGGCATTATGGAATGCACCCGATCTCATACGCGAGTGAAATTTTGATTTTCAAAAAGTATGTCCCCACCCGTCCTTTACAGTTATGGTTGGTGTGTGGGGGGAGGGGGTGGCGGGAAGAGTGTGGGTTGATGGGTGGGGTGTAGACATATTAATTTTGTATTTGCAAAATCACAAAATCATATTTTGATACCTTGTGTCACACTTAGATATTAAATATATTGTACATGTATATTCTCAACTGTGTTTACTGGTTTTTGAAGGCAAACACAATTGCATCAGTATCATTCATTGAAGGTCAACAATAGGGTAAAACAAATGTCGCATACTCGCATTAGACACGTTTTTATCTTTACTGAAGCCATGTCCTAAGCTGTAAGTATTTAAAGTGAGTGTGAATGATAGATTAAAACATTTTAAAACACTCTTGGGCAACCATATATGATAAACCACGTGCAATTAGAACTATGCTTAATGGAAGATAGAAATTATTGGATTTTTATGATTATAGTGGAGTGTTTGGTATAGCGGTTTGTAATACATTATACATCTCTTGGAGTACCTCACTGGAACATACTGGATATTTATATTATAGTGGAGTGTTTGGTATAGCGTTTTGTATTACATTATACATCTCTAGGAGAAACTGACTGGAACGTATTGGATTTTTATGATTATAGCGGAGTGTTTGGTATAGCGTTTTGTATTACATTATATATCTCTAGGAGTACCTCACTGGAACATTAGACTATAGCATACACCGTTTGTTTCATGATAAATCAAAGGATGGAATATAATTGATCGCTCGACAATATTGTCGCCCATCTGTATACGAAAGACCCTCCTTCAATACTTTGATAGTGACGTGAATAATATACCATAGAAACGTCTGCTTTTCAGATATCAGATATGTGTGAGATATAAATCAAAAGGGCGGTGATGAAATATGTTAACATACTCATCATGATGCGAATGGTATGTATATATAATGATATAATATATATAATGATCATTTTATGATAAAATATGAAATAATTAAAAAAAAAAATACATGTTTAGTATAATCACTCCTATAACCGTCGTTTGCATTTTTTATTACTTTTGCCTTCTCGTTTGCCTGTTTGCGTGTTTGTTTTCGTGTTTTGTGGTTGACTGTCGTCCTTGAATGCTGCTTTCCCTGTCCGATATTTGTGTCTTTTTTCTATTTCCCTTTACGATATTGACCACTCGCTTATACAGTTCTATTGTTTGGGGCGCTTGTTTCAGCCAAAGGTTTTTCTGCAGTAACTTAAGCAATTTAAATAATACGTACATCTGTTATATATCATTAGAACTGACAATTTTAGTGGTAAATAAAACTACTTTACTTTTGAAAATCGGTTGAGAAATAAATATTTTACATCCAAAATGATTTTTTGATGGGGTTTTTCCTATGTAAATTCCTTGCTGGTGGGACAGCAGAAAATTAAGAAATTTCAAGTAACTTCAGTAATCCTTCATATCTTGCTATAAAACGTTCAGGGTGTCTTAATTTACTAATATCCAACAATTTAAAATCATTTTTGCATAAAAAATCTATAAAAAATATTTTTCAAATTTTTCATGCAGCAGAATTTTGAAAATGACCCATCAAAAACAGCTTTCGCACATGCAATTTTTATTTCTCAACCGATTTTGAAAAGTAAGGTATTTTTATTTACCACTAAAAATGTCTGTTTCACTGATATATAACTTATTTAGGTACGAGATGTATTTTGTCTTATAAGTACAAAAATCCTTTGGCTGAAAAAAGCGCCCCAAACAATAGCTTCTCCAGCTCCTTCATGGATAGCTAATGTAATTATATTTTCATTTGCGTGCATTCGAAGTCTGATTTCCGTGTAATCTCCGGCTTTTTGGCAATGGTTTCTGTGTTTTCCTGTTTCTCCAGACAACCTCCGTTATGTTGATTGTAACAATGGAGGCATCGATGGGATCTGCATGTATGACGTCTACCATTATCATTATGATCTCGATGCAATTTCACTAGATTAACTGTATCAGCGCAAATTCAGAAACTGTCGTAATATCCGTAGGTGGACAATATATAAAGTGGGATCACAGATTTCAACAGAAGAATCACGCCATTGATTAAATCAAGACACACTAGTGCTACGGTGTATGATGGGGTGTTGAACATAACATAGTAATTATTTAAATATTATCAGCTGATCAGCTGTGTATACTTACGTATAGATACAAACTCTGTTATATTCAACTATGAAGATGCACTTTTTAAAAGTGTGAGCTTGTTACAGAAAGTGGTTATATACAACTATAACAACACGAGGGCATAGAGCAAAAAGGGGCTATATACCAAATTGGCATATTTTAACGTTTTGTGGTATTTTGAATCCTCTAGTGCAATTTTATGTTATGTAAAAATATCTAGCATAGGTTATTAAATAATTCCCAGGAATGATCAGAACACAATGGGGCTATCTGAAAATCTAACAAAACTTAACAGCAACAAGGGGACATCGACACTTTCTTATAGCAACATGGGGATATATGCCATATGCCCCCTTGCTGTCCTTGCAGATAATGTTATTGTTATCAGATCTGCAAAGTGATATTATAGTCTTTAAATCAGACACGGAAACAAGCAGACTATCAAAGCCCTGCTAAGAAATATTTGTCGAGAAAAAGATAAAAAACACACTGATAAATGGAAAAGAAACATACGAAAATATCGCAGGGATCACGTATATGAGTATACAGGGCAAACAGGCAAAGTAGTTGTCCAAAAACAGGAGATGAAATACAAAGACTGTTACAAATGTCGCTTAAAATGTTCGCACAAAATTTCTCAAGAACGTGCTAAAGAAATATTTCAAACTTACTGGCAGCTAGGCTCTTACGACAAACAGCGAACTTTTGTTAGTCAAAATGTCACTCAGTCAGACACGAAACTTGAAACAACAAATAAGCAGTTTCATTCATAAGAAGAATCATTTTCATACTATTTGCCAATCCCAAGTGAAACTAGAAAGGAAAGTGTGTAACAACGCTAAAGGTAGCAATTCCGCTAAAGGCAACAACAGCCGCTAAAGGTAACAATTCCAACGCACGCTAAAGGTAACAACCTCCGCTTAAGGTAATAATCACCTCTTCCGCTAAAGGTAACAACCCTAAAGTTAAAGGTAACAACTTTTCATGTTAAAGCATGTACTCCTTAACAGGCACACCTCAATAATCTGACAGGGTGGGCCTGGTGTATGTTTTCCCCAACTTCCCACCACATATTGTGCCCGTTTATGTTTTGACCAAACACAAGCGCTTGTGGCCGGCAAAGCATAAACGCTAATCAATTGGCAAACCAAATTAGATATTGTTTGCATTAAACTATGTGGCAAGCAAAACGAAGGGGTGGGGTGGAGGTTGTGGGGGGGGGGGGGGGGGGGGGGGGAAACCTTTTCAAAAATTGAAAATGTTCATTTGGGCCCCACCTTCCTCTCGAGTTTCTAAAACATTCTAACGCCACTGTAATGTGCGGCAGAAATGATCATTCGTAAATAAACAATGATACCTCTCAAAAATATGATTATGATGTATGCATCAGGAACAATTGCCGTTCTCTGGAACTCTGTAGCACTAATTCTATACTCCAGTTCAGTCTACTGATGAAGTTATTGCCACACATATTCACTCGGTGCATTACTTTCAAGGTTGCGGTAGACAAAAAGCAGAACAAACTGCCAACTATGTACTGGATTCCCATAATTACATAAAAATCCGTATAAAGCTCGTTTTATTTTGAATTCT
This sequence comes from Cyrtodaria siliqua, assembly GCA_037043455.1. Classification (NCBI taxonomy): domain Eukaryota; kingdom Metazoa; phylum Mollusca; class Bivalvia; order Adapedonta; family Hiatellidae; genus Cyrtodaria; species Cyrtodaria siliqua. Next base: position 47,542 of record JAWPHD010016598.1, read on the forward strand.
AGTGCCTGCCTGTTAAAGATCACGTTAAACAATAATATGATAAAACTTATGAAAACTCTGGATTAATTTATTTTGGCCTAAAATTCAAACGTCCTTGATAAATTTGCAGTAAACGTTAAGTATCACAACTCAACTTTTATAATCGGTCACTTTTCGAAGAATTATATATTTTTTAATAATTCATAGTTTCATTTGAAATTTTAACTGGCGTCGAAGCGACTTATAAAACTTAATCTGCCTTGATTGGACTAAAACCTTGTTGATAAACTTAATAAAATATTGGCATGTGTTTCGGTGATTTTCAGTTTTTAGTATTCGTGTTATTTTCAAAAAACCTGGGTGACCGATTATAAAGGTTGAGTAGTGTATAAGTACTGATGACTTCTCTACACTATAGACAACCTTACCGCATCACCTTATCAATGACAAGCTTATTGCTCTTATTCAAAAAACCTTCGCTAGAGAACAAAACTACCTGTAACAATATTAAAGCGTTTTAAACTAACGGCATTTTAGACAATTACACTATGTGGACTTGCCAAGATGTTTGTGAAAAACTCATTTCCTATTAGATAATATGTTCGTCAGGTATGGAACAACCGTTTTTATTGATATTGTTAATTATCCTCACTTAGATGGGGATGTTCTGCGGGCTACTTCTTATGGGGTCTATGTTTCTCAACTTATTCGCTTTTCTAGAGCTTGTAGTCAAGTTGAAGACTTTAATATTCGTAATCTGTGTATATCTAAAAAACTACTCCAGCAGGGCTACCGTTACCATAAACTTTGAAAAACCTCTGCACAATTTTATTATCGTAATCCAGATCTACTTTTAAAATATAAAAGTATTTTAAGAACTCTTCTGTGACAAGGACTATCACAACCTTACTTCTATGGTGATGTGATTTACAAACTTCGTAAGATCATTGGTCATAATCACTTTCATACAGTCTTTATTAAACGTGTTTAAACGTTTATCAAAAGAGTTTATGACCCTATCATTTTGCAACGCACTGCATGTTTAGTGGTGGACCCATTTACAAGTCGCCACTATGCTTTCCTCTTTGATTGTGCGATGACCGGACAGATTGTAGACCATGCGATGACGTCTGTCTGAAACCTTATAAGACGGTCGCGTTTGATCTTATCTTGTCGTATTCTTAACGGTTTATTCTCTTGTTGCTTTGGCTTCTGCCAAGTCACTGAGTACTTACTTTGTGGCATTCTAGGCTGCCGCGTTTGTTAGAGAATATATCTGTCGGGGATATCTTTATTTACATTGTACCGTTTATTAGGATGACAATGGTGCATCCTAGAACCTGGTTTAACCCCCTAGCGCCCCCTTTTTGGCCACTGAACGTTCCAAGGCGGTAGCCCTATTGTCAACCCTTTTGTGTTTGTGATGGCTTAATTTGCCTTTTATTCATCATTAAAGTTGTTCTTTGTTTCTGTGTGTGTGTTTGTGGTTGACTGTCGTCCTCGAATAC
>JAWPHD010016599.1:0-7500 GCA_037043455.1 Cyrtodaria siliqua
GAACTGAATATATATGCGTAAGAACGGAATATATATGTGTAATAACAGAATATATATGTGTAAGAACGGAATATGTACGTGTTAGAACGGAATATATATGTGTAAGAACGGAATATATAAGTGTAAGAACTGAATATATATGTGTAAGAACTGAATATATATGTGTAAAAACTGAATATATATTAGTAAGAACTGAATATATATGTGTAAGAACTGAATATATATGCGTAAGAACTGAATATATATCCGTAAAAACGGAATATATATGAGTAAGAACAGAATATATATGTGTAAGAACGGAATATGTACGTGTTAGAACGGAATGTATATGTGTAAGAACAGAATATATATGTGTAAGAACTGATTATATAAGCGTTAGAACTGAATATATATGCGTAAGAACTGAATATATATGCGTAAGAACTAAATATATATGCATGAGAAATGAATATATATGCGTAAGAACTGAATATATATGCGTAAGAACGGAATATATATGTGTAAGAACGGAATTTATATGTGTAAGAACTGAATATATATGTGTAATAACGAAATATATGTGTAAGAATATATATGCGTAAGAACGGAATATATATGTGTAAGAACGGAATATATACGTGTAAGAACAGAATATATATGTGTAAGAACAGAATATATATGTGTACGAACGGAATATATAAGTGTAAGAACTGAATATATATGTGTAAGAACTGCACATATATGCGTAAGAACTGAATATATATATGCGTAAGAACTGAATATATATGCGTAAGAACTGAATATATATGCGTAAAACTGAATATATATGCGAAAGAACGGAATATATATGTGTAAGAACGGAATATATGTGTAAGAACGGAATATGTATGTGTAAGAAGTGAATATGTATGTGTAAGAACTGAATATATATGCGTAAGAACTGAATATATATTCGTTAGAACTGAATATATATGTGTAAGAACGGAATATATATGTGTAAAAATGGAATATATATGTGTTAGAAGTGAATATATATGTGTAAGAACTGAATATATATGTGTAAGACTGAATATATATGTGTAAGAACTGAATATATATGTGTAAGAACTGAATATATATGTGTAAGAACGGAATATATATGTGTAAGAAGTGAATATATATGTGTAAGAACAGAATATATATGTGTTAGAACTGAATATATATGTGTAAGAACGGAATATATATGCGTTAGAACTGAATATATATACGTAAGAACGGAATATATATGTGTAAGAACTGAATATATATGTGTAAGAACGGAATATATGTGTAAGAATATATATGCGTAAGAACGGAATATATATGTGTAAGAACGGAATATATACGTGTAAGAACGGAATATATATGTGTAAGAACAGAATATGTATGTGTACGGACGGAATATATATGTGTAAGAACTGAATATATATGCGTAAGAACTGAATATATATGCGTCAAACTGAATATATATGCGAAAGAACGGAATATATATGCGTAAGAACGGAATATATGTGTAAGAACAGAATATATATGTGTAAGAACGGAATATATATGCGTAAGAACTGAATATATATTCGTAAGAACTGAATATATATGCGTAAGAACTGAATATATATGTGTAAGAACGGAATATATATGTGTAAGAACGGAATATATATGTGTAAGAAATGAATATATATGCGTAAGAACTGAATATATATGCGTAAGAACGGAATATATATGTGTAAGAACGGAATATATATTTGTAAGAACGGAATATATATGTGTAAGAACTGAATATATATACGTAAGAACTGAATATATAATCTTAAGAATAAGAATGGAATATATATGCGTAAGAACGGAATATATATGTGTAAGAACGGAATATGTACGTGAAAGAATTTAATATATATGTGTAAGAATGGAATTTATATGTGTATATATGTGTAAGAACGGAATATATATGTGTAAGAAATGAATATATATGTGTAATAAGTGAATATATATGTGAAAAAACTGAATATATATGTGTAAGAACGGAATATATATGTGTAAGAACTGAATACATATGCGTAAGAACGGAATATATATGCGTAAGAACTGAATATATATGCGTAAGAACGGAATATATATGTGTAAGAACGGAATATATATGTGTAAGAACGGGATATATATGTGTAAGAACGGAATATATACGTGTAAGAACGGAATATATATGTGTAAGAACGGATATGTGTAGGAACGGAATATATATGTGTAAGAACTGATATATATGTGTAAGAACTGAATATATATGTGTAAAAATTGAATATATATTTGTAAGAACTGAATATATATGTGTAAGAACTGAATATATATGCGTAAGAACTGAATATATATGCGTAAGAACGGAATATATATGTGTAAGAAGAGAATATATACGTGTAAGAACGGAATATGTACGGGTAAGAACGGAATATATATGTGTAAGAACGGAATATATATGTGTATATATGTGTAAGAACGAAATATATATGCGTAAGAACTGAATATATATGCGTAAGAACGGAATATATATGTGTAAGAACAGAATATATATGTGTAAGAACGGAATATGTACGTGTAAGAACGGAATATATATGTGTAAGAACGGAATATATATGTGTAAGAACTGAATATATATGCGTAAGAACGGAATATATATGTGTAAGAACAGAATATATATGTGTAAGAACGGAATATGTACGTGTAAGAACGGAATATATATGTGTAAGAACGGAATATATATGTGTATATATGTGTAAGAACGGAATATATATGTGTAAGAACTGAATATATATGTGTAAGAAGTGAATATATATGTGTAAGAACTGAATATATATGTGTAAGAACGGAATATATATGTGTAAGAACTGAATATATATGCGTAAGAACGGAATATATATGGGTAAGAACGGAATATATATGCGTAAGAACGGAATATATATGTGTAAGAACGGAATAAATACGTGTAAGAACGGAATATATATGTGTAAGAACAGAATATATATGTGTAAGAATGGAATATATATGTGTAAGAACTGAATATATATGCGTAAGAACGGAATATGTATGCGTAAGAACAGAATATATATGCGTAAGAATGGAATATATATGTGTAAGAACGGAATAGATATGTGTAAGAACGGAATATATATGTGTAAGAACGGAATAAATACGTGTAAGAACGGAATATATATGTGTAAGAACGGAATATATATGCGTAAGAACGGAATATATATGTGTAAGAACGGAATATATATGCGTAAGTACTGAACATATATGTGTTAGAAATGACTATATATGCGTAAGAACTGAATATTTATGCGTAAGAATGGAATATATATGTGCAAGAACGGAATATATATGTGTAAGAACTGAATATATATGTGTAAGAACGGAATATATGTGTAAAAAGTGAATATATATGTGTAAGAACGGAATATATATGTGTAAGATTGGAATATATATGTGTAAGAAGTGAATATATATGTGTAAGATCTAAATATGTATGTGTAAGAACAGAATATATATGTGTAAGAACTGAGTATATATGCGTAAGAACTGAATATATATGCGTAAAACCTAATATATATGCGTAAGAACTGAACATATATGTGTAAGAAAATGAATATATATGCGTAAGAACTGAATATATATGCGTAAGAACGGAATATATATGTGTAAGAACGGAATATATATGTGTAAGAACGAATACATATGTGTAAGAACGGAATATATATGTGTAAGAACTGAATATATATGTGTAAGAACTGAATATATATGTGTAAAAACTGAATATATATTTGTAAGAACTGAATATATATGTGTAAGAACTCAATATATATGCGTAAGAACTGAATATATATGCGTAAGAACGGAATATATATGTGTAATAACAGAATATAATGTGTAAGAACGGAATATGTACGTGTTAGAACGGAATATATATGTGTAAGAACGGAATATATAAGTGTAAGAACTGAATATATATGTGTAAGAACTGAATATATATGTGTAAAAACTGAATATATATTAGTAAGAACTGAATATATATGTGTAAGTACTGAATATATATGCGTAAGAACTGAATATATATCCGTAAAAACGGAATATATATGAGTAAGAACAGAATATATATGTGTAAGAACGGAATATGTACGTGTTAGAACGGAATATATATGTGTAAGAACAGAATATATATGTGTAAGAACTGAATATATATGTGTAAGAACGGAATATATATATGTGTAAGAACTGAATATATATGCGTAAAAACAGAATATATATGCGTAAGAACTTAATATATATGCTTAAGAACGGAATATATATGTGTAAGAACGGAATAGATATTTGTAAGAACGGAATATATATGTGTAAGAACGGAATAAATACGTGTAAGAACTGAATATATATGCGTAAGAACGGATTATATATGTGTAAGAACGGAAAAGATATATGTAAGAACGGAATATATATGTGTAAGAACGGAATAAATACGTGTAAGAACGGATTATATATGTGTAAGAACGGAATATATATGTCTAAGAACGGAATACATATGTGTAAGAACTGAATATATATGCGTAAGAACGGAATATATATGCGTAAGTACTGAATACATATGCGTAAGAACGGAATATATATGTGTAAGAACGGAATAGATATGTGTAAGAACGGAATATATATGTGTAAGAACGGAATAAATACGTGTAAGAACGGAATATATATGTGTAAGAACGGAATATATATGCGTAAGAACTGAATATATATGCGTAAGAACTGAATATATATGCGTAAAACTGAATATATATGCGAAAGAACTGAATATATATGTGTAAGAACGGAATATATATGTGTAAGAAGTGAAAATATATGTGTAAGAAATAATATATATGTGTAAGAACTGAATATATATGTGTAAGAACTGAATATATATGCGTAAGAACTGAATATATATGCGTAAAACTGAATATATATGTGTAAGAACAGAACATATATGTGTAAGAAATGAATATATATGTGTAAGAACGGAATATATATGTGTAAGAACTGAATATGTACGTGTAAGAACGGAATATATATGTGTAAGAACGGAATATATATGTGTATATATGTGTAAGAACGGAATATATATGCGTACAAACTGAATATATATGCGTAAAACTGAATATATATGCGTAAGAACAGAACATATATGCTTAAGAACTCAATATATATGTGTAAGAACGGAATATATATGTGTAAGAACGGAATATGTACGTGTAAGAACGGAATATATATGTGTAAGAACGGAATATATATGTGTATATATGTGTAAGAACGGAATATATATGTGTAAGAACTGAATATATATGTGTAATAAGTGAATATATATGTGTAAGAACGGGATATATATGTGTAAGAACTGAGTATATATGCGTAAGAACTGAATATATATGCGTAAAACCTAATATATATGCGTAAGAACTGAACATATATGTGTAAGAAATGAATATAAATGCGTAAGAACTGAATATATATGCGTAAGAACGGAATATATATGTGTAAGAACGGAATATATATGTGTAAGAACGGAATATATATGTGTAAGAACTGAATATATATGTGTAAGAACTGAATATATATGTGTAAAAACTGAATATATATTTGTAAGAACTGAATATATATGTGTAAGAACTGAATATATATGCGTAAGAACTTAATATATATGCGTAAGAACGGAATATATTAGTGTAAGAACAGAATATATATGTGTAAGAACGGAATATGTACGTGTTAGAACGGAATATATATGTGTAAGAACGGAATATATAAGTGTAAGAACTGAATATACATGTGTAAGAACTGAATATATATGTGTAAAAACTGAATATATATTTGTAAGAACTGAATATATATGTGTAAGAACTGAATATATATGCGTAAGAACTGAATATATATGCGTAAAAACGGAATATATATGAGTAAGAACAGAATATATATGTGTAAGAACGGAATATGTACGTGTTAGAACGGAATATATATGTGTAAGAACAGAATATATATGTGTAAGAACTGAATATATATGTGTAAGAACGGAATATATATGTGTAAGAACTGAATATATATGCGTAAAAACGGAATATATATGCATAAGAACTTAATATATATGCTTAAGAACGGAATATATATGTGTAAGAACGGAATAGATATGTGTAAGAACGGAATATATATGTGTAAGAACGGAATAAATACGTGTAAGAACTGAATATATATGTGTAAGAACGGAATATATATGTGTAAGAACGGAAAAGATATATGTAAGAATGGAATATATATGTGTAAGAACGGAATAAATACGTGTAAGAACGGATTATATATGTGTAAGAACGGAATATATATGTCTAAGAACGGAATACATATGTGTAAGAACTGAATATATATGCGTAAGAACGGAATATATATGCGTAAGTACTGAATACATATGCGTAAGAACGGAATATATATGTGTAAGAACGGAATAGATATGTGTAAGAACGGAATATATATGTGTAAGAACGGAATAAATACGTGTAAGAACGGAATATATATGTGTAAGAACTGAATATATATGCGTAAGAACTGAATATATATGCGTAAAACTGAATATATATGCGTAAGAACAGAACATATATGTATAAGAAATGAATATATATGTGTAAGAACGGAATATATATGTGTAAGAACTGAATATGTAATTGTAAGAACGGAATATATATGTGTAAGAACGGAATATATATGTGTATATATCTGTAAGAACGGAATATATATGCGTAAGAACTGAATATATATGCGTAAAACTGAATATATATGTGTAAGAACAGAACATATATGCTTAAGAACGGAATATATATGTGTAAGAACGGAATATGTACGTGTAAGAACGGAATATATATGTGTAAGAACGGAATATATATGTGTATATATGTGTAAGAACTGAATATATATGTGTAAGAACTGAATATATATGTGTAATAAGTGAATATATATGTGTAAAAACTGAATATATATGTGTAAGAACGGAATATATATGTGTAAGAACTGAATATATATGCCTAATAACGGAATATCTATGCGTAAGAACGGAATATATATGTGTAAGAACGGAATATATATGTGTAAGAACGGGATATATATGTGTAAGAACGGAATATATACGTGTAAGAACGGAATATATATGTGTAAGAACGGAATATATATGTGTAAGAACGGAATATATATGTGTAAGAACTGAATATATATGTGTATGTCTGTCTGTCTGTCTGTCTGTCTGTCTGGCTCTCTGTCTGGCCTGTCTTCCTCTGTGATTGTCTGTCTGTCTGTCTATATGTCTGTCTGTATGTCTGGGCCTCTGCCTGGCCTGTCTGGGTCTCTGTATGGCTCCCTTGTCTGTCTGTCTGTCTGTCTGTCTGTCTGTCTGTCTGTATGTCTGTCTGTCTGTCTGTCTGTCTGTCTGTCTGTCTGTCGGTCTGTCTGTCTGGG